>CAUYRT010057497.1:0-13111 GCA_963574885.1 Lepilemur ruficaudatus
GATCGCTCAAGGTCAGGAGTTCGAAACCAGCCTGAGCAAGAGCGAGACCCTGTCTCTACTGTAAATAGAAAGAAATTAATTGGCCAACTAAAGATATATATAGAAAAAATTAGCCGGGCACGGTGGCACTTGCCTGTAGTCCCAGCTACTTGGGAGGCTGAGGCAGAAGGATCGCTTGAGCCCAGGAGTTTGAGGTTGCTGTGAGCTAAGCTGATGCCACGGCACTCACTCTAGCCCGGGCAACAGAGTCAGACTCTGTCTCAAAATAAATAAATAAATAAAAATAACATGAATTTTTGACTTATCCATGGTTTCACAAAAATTGCTCCAAAAAAAAAAAAAAACCTTGAAAGACACTCACAAGCCAAAATGTGCATTTGCGAGACTGACGATGTATCTTAACAATAAAAATAAAACAAGAAGTGTCAAAATGAAATGACAGAGATATCAACTGTCAAACTTACTACTTAAGGAAATCAGACATTTCATATTAACCTATTCAGGGACTTAAGATTTGTAACATGACTACGATTCTAACAGTTTATAATTTCCTAATGTTTCATATAAAATAACTGATGGGAATAAAGTGCTTAGATTCCCACTTACCTAAGAGAGGAGTTGTCAAGTATTGATTCCAATTCTACAATTCTAGGGCAATAACAATGCTCAAGCAAGTGATACACCCTGTGGGTTATTCCAGAACTCTTCCAAAATTAAATAAATCGACTCTAGTAGGTATCTGCTAGCTCCTCTCACCTCAGCCTCCCAGAGAGCTAGGATTACAACTGTGAGCCACTGCGCCCAGCCCATATCATAATTTTCGAAATAGGGAAGTTCAGTTATGGACATTAAGCTTTTTAAAAAACTAAACAAATGTGAGGCAAAAAAAAAAACCCTTTCAAAAGTTGGAAAATGTATCCTACGTATTACTAATAGGTGACATTACCACTTCCAAATAATAGTTATAAAGTTTATGTACTTGGAGTGCATTATCAACACTGAACATATGTCAAAAACAATACTTTTAAATCTAGTTTTCTTCTTCAATGTGCATTATTGCATCTACGGTATTACCTGACTTCTAAGTATGTTCATCGTAACAGACAATAAATTCTTGAGAAGTAATGAATCTCACTCATTTTTGTATTTGGTTCATCTCACCTATCACAACCACTAGACTCCCATATACACAGCTCATAAATTTACACAATCAAATGTTTACTACTGAATTCTTACTGATTAAGATCACATATTTTAACAACCAAGCTTACTGCCAATTAAAAGCATTTTCCTTTATTCACTAACACCATACAACCTTACGTCCACATTCCTTCTGGATTTCTCAAAAAAAAAAAAGTGGTGGGGGAGATTTTTAGGGTTCAGTTTAAGCACGGGAAAATAAAACTGCAATAATCCAATCAACGGACTGCTTTAGGATAAAGGCAGTATCTTAAGCATATTCCCACCCATTCCACTTCACAAGCTTGCCCCTATCCTAGAGCAGGTCACTGAAGCATGAAGACTCTCCTGATGGAGAAATCAGAAAAATTGAAGAAAAAAAGATTACAGGCCTAACGCAACTTGACCCCAGAGCCCACTTAACAAAGCCTCACTCCAAATTAATTAGGCATACAGACAAGATCTGTGAGACACAAGGCAGCAACTGTGTCGTATTTTCATCAACTATACTTTCCCAAGACTATCATGTTCATCTTAGGGTTGAAATAGATCTTTAGGTACCATCTAATTTAGACCACGCTCCAGACAGGTATTGATCCAGGATCTATGTTAACATCTCTAGGGCCCAGGAGCTTGGTATTTCAAAAGACAAGACATTCCATTCTAATAACATCAGTTCTTCCTATACTTCACTGAAATTTTATTCCTCCAACTCTCAATTAACTTGCACACTCTAGCAGCTACACACAACGTGTACCTAGCAGGATAGCCAGGATTTTTCTGCCAGCACTAAGTCACAATTCTTTTCAAATACCATGCTTTCCAAAGTAAGCATTCGAGTAACAAAATGGGCAATTCTTGTCACTTTGCCAATTTAACAGGAACAGCCACAAGTTACTTGCAGGCATTTCTAGAGATTAATTATCTACCTGTACCACTGCTTAAACAGGCTCGCTCAGCAGACTAAAAAGCGTTGACCGCGACATTAAAGGCTTCCAAAATTTAGCCTAACCAAAAAAAAAAAAAAAAAGAACAAACCACGTTGTCCTGGAAATACGCATTCCATCCGCATAATCTTACCAGGAAATAGATCTAGGGGCCTGCAACTAGAACAGGCCCTCTCGCAGCCGCGCCCAGGACAGCTAACCGGGAAAGTCAAGCGTGAAATCCGGATCAAAGGAAAACCCCAGGCGAGACGAAATGCTAGGCCCTGCGGAGACCGAGGACGAAAGAACAGGCCCGGTCTCCGCCAGCGGGTCCGAGTGTCGCGGCGGGGGCGACCGGCTCGGCGCGAGGCCCGCCGAACTCCCCAACCCCCGACCCCGCCCCGCCAAGACGGCCACCGCTCCGCCACCCCGCTCCGAGCCCCGCCTCCGCCCGCCACCTTTCTCCGCACCAACCTTTTTCCTCCCGGCTGTCCGCCGCCATTGCTCCCCTCCGGTTTCCGCCGCCGCCGCCGCCGCCTGGGTGCGACTCGCGCGGGCGCTGCAGCCGCGGCAGCAGGAGCCCAGGCCCGTCCGTCAGCCCGGCCGCCCGGCTGCGCGCCTCGCGCTGGGCCTCTAACAACCCACCCTTCTCGACTCCTCCCGTTTCTTCCCTTTCTCCCTTCCTTCCTTGCCCTCCAGCCTCCAGAAACCTAGGCCCAGCCTTCCCGTTGGGACTCAGCCACGGGCGAGGGTCACGGGGGGGAGGGAAGGAAACAGATGGCGACGGCGGGCGGCGCTAAAATGGAGCCTGCTTCCTGCGTGAAACAATCCTGCTCCCGAAATGCCCTGCGCTGTTTACGCTTCGTTCCTCTCTGGGAACGTCACAGTGCGCAGAGAGGCGGGGAGGCGGGACGGCCGGGGGAACGCGGCGTGACGTCAGCACGTCGCCCCGCCCCCCGCAGCGCAGACGCCCACGGAGCCGTCTCGATTGCTGTCATTGCGTTGCTCGGGGTTGTTGATGGCTGGGCTGCTGTGCTGCGCACGTGCAGGTGGCGCAGCTTTGCCATCTGAAACGCAGTGGAGACCCGGGCAGGCCTTCTCACCTGGAGGCAAGCATGCTTCCTGTCGCTCTGCAGGACTCCTGATTCAGTTCTAGAAATCCGGGCCTCACTTAGGACAGGTTGGGCAGGTCCCTTCTGTGTACGAGATGTACTTTCTTAGTTGGGGTCCCAGGGCTTGCCCAAAGGCAGTGCAGCATGCATCCGACTCACCTGTGGTCACAAAAGCCTATTTGTTTTGTTTTAAAAATTTGTTTTTAATTGAGGAAAGGAATTATCCTGTATTTTAATATGGCTTTGGAATTCACATAAAAATTGAAACACTTTTTGAGGCCCTACGGTACACTGTCGATTTAAACACATCACTGAGGAAACTACAGAAGCGGACCAGCAGTTATGTAACTATATAATGTGCTAAAGCCCCTAAGAGAGACTTGCATAAGGTTCATTGTCCAAAAGAATGAAGATGTAATTTTGCTTCACTGCACAGTAAGTTACAAGAGAAAGAAAATTCGGAAGAAAGGTTAACAAGGTAACTTCACGCTCAAAGAAAGACAGTCTACAGAGTGTTGGTCATCGATGGTCAAACTGAAGACTGAGAAGATTGTAGGCAGCAAAAAAACACAGTGCTTTGTTTGGAGCCATGGGGACATTGGCTTGGAGGGAAAGAGTGAGAGTAGGAAAAACAATCCAGTAAATAAAACACCCAGCTATGTGTCAGATGCTGGGGAGTCGAGGGTGAACAAGACAGTATATCTGCTTTTAAGGAATTTTCAGTGTAAAATAGGGAAGAGGCAAGTTAACAGGAAATTATTGTGTAAGAATAGTAGCAAAAAATGGTGTGTTCTTATTGTGTGCCAGAGACTGTTCTGAGCACTTGGCCTAGACAATTGTATTTCATCTTCCAAAAACCCTATTATATTATTAGCTCTGTTGTACATAAAGGGAAAGGGAAGTAATGTGAAATTAAAGTCCTCAATGTCACAGGGCTAGTAGTAAGTAACACGGCATGATTCAAATCCATGCAACTTGGCTCCAGCCCCCCCACCCACTCGATAATATTGCGTACTCTTGATAATGTCTTCTGTGGAGTAAGGTCAGGGTGTTATTGGAACCCAGAGAGGCATGTCACTTAGACTGGTGGAGGAGAAAGAGCTGAGTCAAGGAAGGCTTTCTGCAGAAATGGAAATAAACCCTAACTGTAAACTGAAAAGACTTAGTTGAGGTGCAGGGGAGAAATGACAAGAAGGGAAAGCAGAGGGATAGTTTTCAAGTGAAAAGGTCCTAACTGGCAGAGCTGCCCCTGGTTCAATTAAGGTTGATACTCAATAGTCAGATCAGGGGTAGGGAACCTGAAGCCTTAAGGCCGCTTGTGGCCATCTAGGTCCTCAAGTGCAGCCTTTTGACTGAATCCACATTTTACAGAACAAATCCTTTTATTTGTATTAATACATTTTTGTTCATCTTTTATATTTTTATTTTTGAAATGAATGTATCTAAAATACCAAAGAATAAAATAACTTGCAACTAAATAATCCTCCCAGATTGACTGGCACAATTAGAACGTCAATAAGCCAGAAGGGCTAAATACATGGCAGCTACATTCATGATTTAATTCTAACTTCCCCTACCTCACAGGCAGCACTACCGCACAAGGCTGGTTGGTGAGAGTTTATGGGGGTTGAACACGCCAGTCTGTTATCAGCTTTTGACAATGGTGCACTGGGTTTCTGTCTGAAATGGAATTTGTGAATAATTGCACAGCTCCACGGCATTTTTTAATTCTGTCTGCTTAACAGCCCATCATGTCAAAGAAGACCAAGAGAATGCTAAAGGAAAAAAACAGATTTTTAAAATAAAGATTGGGAATTGTAATATTATCTTGTTTCTGCTACAGATAGGATGATTTGCTTGCTTTGTGATACTGCGATATCAACATTAAAGAAATCCAATACTCATTAACATTATAACACTCATAAGGACCATAAATATTTTAAATTAGAGAGAGAGGCATGAACAGTCAAATTGCAAAAATTAAAAGATGAAAACCAAAAGCAAAGACAATTCTTTCAAGCAACAATAAGACCTGGAAATAATGCCACTGAAGCAACTTATAAAGTAGCTTATATACTCAGGGAAAAAAGGGAAGCCATTCAGTGACATAGAAGAAAGAAAGCATTGTTGAAATTGTAGGATGCTTAGACCCTGATAATGTTTCAAAGTAATACAAACTGCCTCTTTCAAGGAGAACCATAACTGATTGGCAGAACGAATCAGCCTTCAATCTAAGAGAACAACTTCATGCAGTACTTCAAAAGGAAAATACATATTATTCAATCACTTTGGATAAATCAACTGATATTACTGACTTTGCAGAGGTTTTATACTTCATTCAGGTCATAACAGAAGGTTTTCTAACACTCTTTTCCAAAGAGACAAAAAAAGAAAATAAAAAAACAATAAAAAAGAAAAATATGAAAAAAAAGGTTTTCTTTGCTATGAAGAGTTACTTGCTTTGGGCACTCTTGCAAACAGAACATGGGGAATAGATATCTTCAACAATAGATATCTTCAACATTTATCTTGAAAGATAAAAGCGAAGTTGGACTCAATTTGGTAAATTTAGTAAGTACATGTATAGACAGTGCACCTTCCATGACAGGAAAACATGAAGGGTTTATTGCACAGATTTTTAAAAAAGTACTAAGAAGGCTGGGCATGGTGGCTCACACCTGTAATCCTAGCACTTTGGGAGGCCAAGACAGGACGATCACTTGAGTTTAGGAGTTCAAGACCAGCCAGAGCAAGAGCAAGACCCTGTCTCTATGAAAAAAAATAGAAAAAATTAGCTGGGCATGTTGGTGCACACATTTAGTCCCAGCTTCTCCGGAGGCTGAAGCAGGAGGAAACCTTGAGCCCAGGATTTTGAGGTTGCAGTGAGCTATGATGATGCAACTAACTGCACTCTAGCCAGGGCAACAGACAGAGTGAAACTCTGTCTCAAAAAAAAAAAAGTGTTAACCGGTCCAGATGTTCTCGTTTCTTTTCATTGTATCTTGCATCAGAAAACTCTCTGCTAAAGCTACTATTTTAAGTGATTCTTTGCAACAAGTTATAAGTATTGTTAACTATTAACATATTCAAGCAAATGCAACACAGCATTGTCAGTTTCATAACAGGCTAAAGTTGAACAATGAGGTATTCAGTGTGGATTTGCTGTATCATTCTAAAGTGCATTGCAGGGTCAGATGTTAACCAAAATTTTATCTCTATGAGAACAGATATTTAAGTTTTATGAAGAACATAATCAGCAATGTGAATTATTGAAAGAAGATTTCTATAGGAATGCAGCATTTCTGTGTGATATCATGTGAAATCAAAATGACTTGAATATTTCTTTGCAAGTAAAACTAGGTCTATAGATGATATGTGGCAAAATCCAAGCATTTTGAAAAACACTTCTTCAAAAGGAAATTTGGATGAACATTTTCCCCAGTTAGCAAAGGTCACTGATGAGTAGGATGACATGTGTGAATCATTTGAAAATATGCAGCTGTTATAGACCTTTAACTGGAGAACACAATGAAAAAAGTTTACTGACTTTGAGAATCATGACATCGCACTCAAATTAGCATTTTGGCCCCACTTAGTTGATACCACAGTTATTTGGTCTAACTGGAACACAGATGCACTGCCACTACTTTTGTGCACTTGGGACGGTAAATACCTCTGAAAGATGTCAATGCAAGTACACTCTTATAAACTATCAATCATACCCTCATCTAAACTGACTCATTTGACCAGCACAACCAGTTTACATGCCAGTGCAAGTGGAGAAAGGCGTAATAAAAAGAGGGAAAGAATGAGAGGCATTTAAAAGCTGAGTAGTTAAATTTATACCTAGTTAATCATTGCATTTGCTTTTCAAAGGCTATCTAACCTTTTGGAGAAAGAAAAACAAGGCAGAGGTGGATGCTTTTTTTGGCTTCTACTCATCTGCACCCAGATGCTCAAAATAAACAGCCAAAATTTTCAAATTTAAAAAAAAGAAGAAAGAAAAATGAGGCAGAAAGCCAACTGAAGTTCGAAATTAGCATGTGCAGAATCTCTGTAGAGGATCTAGTCTATCCTCCTTTCCTTCTTCTCAAGGCTTACTTTTACCCAAAACTTAAGTAGCCTAATCAATCATCCTCACTTCCTTCCCTCTCTGCCTCCTTGGGTTTCTTCCCACATGTATTTGTGGAACATCTATTGTAAGATAGGCACTCCCCATGCCATTGTTTTTTATGCCAAAATAGAGAGTTTGAACTTGATCCTCTTGATCAGAAGTTCTCAGACTATGTTCTGTGTTAAGATTCACAAGGAAAATTTGTTGAAAATGTAGATTGCTGGTCTTAACTAGATTTGAGGCTTGCTGTAGGGCCTGAAAATCTACCATTTTAATAATACCTCAAGTGATTCAGGGAATAACATGATTAGATTTATATATATATATATATATATATATATGTATTTTTTTTTTTTTTTGAGATGGAGTCTGGCTATATCACCCAGACTGGTCTCAAATTCCTGGCCTCATTCCATCCTCCTGCCTCAGCCTCCCAAAGGAGCTAGGATTACAAGTGCAAGCCACTATAACCTGCCTATATTTTTAAATGATAATTCAGTTAATCTCTATGAAATTAAGAGAATGCCTAGTGACTAGGTTGGTGGGCAGCCCAACTGTGTAAAATTTTATGTGTCTCTTTAAGAACTCTGGAATCGGGCTCTCTGTCCGAATCCAAACTCTGCCACTTAGGAGCTTTTCAGTTGGCTGTATTGATCAAGATAACCTCATCATACTCTATGTCCTCATCTGTGAGGGAGCATAGGAATCAGAATATCTACCTCAGAGAGATACTATGCAGATTTATCAAGTTAGGCATGTGTGTTACCTGGCATATGGCAGTAAGTGCTCAAAAAATGGTAACTATAAAATAGTAACAATATAATCATTATAATACAATAATAAAAATAATAATTATTGGTAGTAGTTTGACCATGGCTCCATTTTTTTTAGAGGGAAGAGAGGTAGGACATAAAGTTTTGCCCACAGTAAGTGGTCAGGCTCTTGGAGAATGACTAGATGATTGCTTCAAAAGAGAGAAGTGTTCTGTTTGTATTCTCTCCTCTGAGGCAGAAAGTGTTGTGTTAATAATGATCATTTTATACTTTCCATGCATTTATTAATACTTACTAAATCCCCTAGTAGGTATTATTATTGCTGTTCTGAAATCTTCTTCTCATTGCTTATTTTAAAAGAACCCAAATTATACCCAGCCCAGAAAAGGAAATAGCATCTGCTCTTGACAAGCATCTAAAAGATGTCATTAACACAGGTAAGGAATACAGAAAAAGAATCAGCATTGAAGGGAAGATTCAGAGTTCAGTTTGGGTCAATTTCTTCACCAATTACATACAACTATGGCCTTATACTCTTACATGCTATAATTTAAATGCATGCATTATCTCATTTAATCTTCATGATAATCCTATAAGGAAGTTGGTATTATAAGCCCATTTTTAAAGATGTCTTTAAAGATGAAATTTAGGTTCACTTATTTACCCAAGCAAAAGTTATGTGGAAGAACCCAAACTTCTTGAATCCAGAACTATTTGATCTTAAATCCCACTTTAGCCTGCATATTAACACATCGACTGCCACACTAGAAAAACTTTTTTTTCATTGGGGCCAAGGTGTTTTATTACAAAAATAGAATAAAAACTTCAAAAACAAAACTATCCTTTCTAATTTAATGAACATTTTTTAATTTTTTTATTGCTTTTTGGTGTGAGTTACATGCAACTTGAAAAATAGTTTACTTGGCTCCCAAGGTAAAGAGACGTGTGAAATACATATGCTTCACGAGGCCCCAGGCTCAAAACTAGCATGAGTTAAATACAACTCACATGGCAGTTAATGTGTTAACCTGCCTCCCAGACACTTTGTAGTTTAGAGGTCTAAAGTGGGTGTGGCATCCTGAGATGATTAAGTAGGGCAACAAAGGTCACACAATTAGCTCTAAACTGCAGTTTGAAGCATGCTTCTCCCTAAAATTCTTTCACAAAATCTTGAGAAAAAATATTAAAAAGGACATTTTTAGAAAATGTCTTGCAGTCCTTCCTCTAAATGACTAACCTTACCTTTGTTCCACATCGAAAATTCTTTATCCCAAACATATGCAGAACATGTTGGTGTGTACTCAGGTTTACAAAGTTTCCAAATTAAAAGGTGATGACTCTGTAGCCTTGTGAAATGAAGGCAGAAAAAAAAATCATTTGAAACTAAAATTGTGCTGCTTCTACCTGTTACGGGAAGTGTTGTAATTCACATCGGAGGGGAAAAAAGAAGAGTTCCTTTCCCCTTTTGTAAAAAATGGAGACAACAAGCAAAAAAGTCACTCAATTAATTAAGAAATCTAAGTCACCCTCTCATCTTCCTACTCTTTCCCAAGAATAGGTTGAACGATTGAAACCACAAAGAATGCAGGAATTCTACTATTTAGGTGAAAGAGGTTTGAGTCAAATTTGCTTAAATTTCTAAATCAGGCTACCTTAGTTGATACACCTAAAAAAAAGAAAATGCTTTTGAGGGAAATTGGGTTAGTACAGCCACAGAATCGTGGCTAAGCCCAGGAGGGAAATCCTTTTAGTACTGAGTTAAAAAATAATTTTTAATTTTCCCTACGAGTTGGAACTACTCTATATGTGTTCGCTCTAAAAGACACAGAGGCCCTTTAAGAAACCAGTTTTTGGGCCCCAGGGGGTGGCTCACTCCTGTACTCCTTGCACTTTGGGAGGCCCAGGCAGGAGGATCACTTAAGGCTAGGAGTTCCAGACCAGCCTGAAAACAGGAACACCCTTGGTCTCTACAAAAAAAGTTTAAAAATTAGCCAGGCGTGGTAGCGCGTGTCTATAGTTCCAGTTACAACGGAGGCTCAGGCAGGAGGATCGCTTGAGCCCAGAGTTTGAGGTTGCAGTGAGCCATGATCCGGGGCCAGTACACTCTAGCCTGGGAGACAGATTGAGACCTTGTCTCAAAAAAAAAAAAATTAAGGAAGAAAATAGTTTTTGGCATACATCATGATTAACATGTATCAGTGGAAAATAAATCGAGTCAGCAAGTTACAGAATTTATTCCCGTGTCATTGAATATTATATGACAATGTGATTTTTAAATTGCTTTGCCGTATTTTACCCTTTGGATGCTCGACTGGACACGGTTCGGTTGCAGACAGCTCTTGGAGCACAGATAATTTCGCAGAAAAGCACTGGTTACTGGCTATGAGATGGCTTACAAACTCGCTGGAACTGTAGGAGCCGGCGCTAAGGGAGTGTCTGGGAACAACTGCCACTCTCCGAAACCACGCCGCCAGCGCCGTCATCCGAAGCCAGCGCTGCCCCCGGGAAGCCGTCGCACGCCCGGGCTGCGGCCCGCAGCAGGACAAAGCTACGTCCGCCCGGAAGCGCAGCACCGAAAAGGGCCGCCGCGGCCCTTCCGGCCCGCAAGGATCCCGTGCATCTGATTGGCGGAGCGCAAACCCGCCCGCCACCTTAGTTGTGAGGGCTTCTGGGAAATGTAGTTTTTACCTTCCAACCTCCAAGGCTCAGAAAGCGTAGGAGATGCCTATTGGAATGGAAAACGAGCAATGTATTATAATTTATTTGACCGTTCCTTGAGTTTTAGATTTTTAGGTTGTCACATAGTTTTCTCTATGATAAATAAATAAATTGCTGAGTCAAGCAGTATGAATATTCTTCAAGTTTCTGATAATGATTGCAAAAGTTGCCCTCTTGAAAACCAATACCAGTTTGTACTCCTTCCGGCCATCCTTGTTCCGTATTGTCAATCATGATGAACACATTTGTAGGTAATTTTAAAAGGGAAAATGACAAAGCATTTAAAAACTTTGAATTTCTTTTGCTAGCGAGTTTGAACATTTTAATTCTGACCACAGGTGAATTACAGTTAAGTCTTCAGCTACCTGTTTCTGGCAGTGTTTCTCAGCAATGCATTTGCAAATTATCTCATATGGTGGGAAACTTATGATTGTTTTGTTCATCCATGTAAAACTATCACTAGTGACATAGATAACTTTAAAATCTAGGGACCTCTTACTGCAACCCAGTGTTGGTAAGAGGACATTACTCTTTTGTCTTTCAAGTAAATACCAAGGAAACGTTCTTCTTTTTACTGTCTTTAAAATTAAACTTAATTGAAGCCTGTAGGCCTTAACCTAAAAGCAAGATTATGTAACTTGATTATAATGCGGCAAATTGAATTTAGGTGCAAACGCTAGACTTGGAATGTAAGCCTCTGAATATCTATCAGTATAATTTTATGACCACTGAGGGTTACTTGTGCGTGGGCCCAGGCTTCGAATGTCTGGCCGCTTACAGTAAAAGCCGTAGAAGAAGTAAATTCTGTACGGAAGAGTTCTATGACTCAGGGAATCCAGGAAGGTCCAAACATCCAGAGCTGGCCTTCCACCTTCTGGAATCCCTTCCTTGATTTAATGAGGCCTAATGAATTCCTAGGGTCCCCTCAGGCTGTCAGGGCAACATCTTCCCGATCTTTTTCTTTTAGCAGGTAGCAAGTACAGCACCCAGCCCATGAGAGTTTCATTATTATAACTGTTATTATTTTACTATTCCTGGGGCTAAAGATCTTTTTTCTTTCCAAATAAGAAAACGGAAATTTAGAGGAAGCATTAAAGAGAAGAAAAGCTCATATTTAGTGATTTAGGGGGGAAAAAACTTGTTCTAAATTCACTTTTTAAACCAGAATAATAATTTTTCACCTGATTAAGACAAGACCCTATACATGAGTGTTATAATTAAACAGCTGTCTTCCCAGGCAGCCTTGACCACAAAACTGTGGATTGTCATCGCTCTCCATCTAGTGGCAACACACGCTAATTGAAAGCAAATTCCAAAGAAGAAATATTTTGACACCGAAGTGTACCGAAACATTTAAAAAGAGAACAATATTATAGTACCAGACACACCTCACCACTGTTTTGTTAAATTTTTATGTATAAATAAACTATGTAAAACAATCCAACATTGTGTCAAGTTACTTAATTTGGAAATGAAAAAGAATACCCATGCTCGACGCTGGAAAATGAATAGAGTATTCATAACATCAGGCCTTTTCTTGAAAGTATTTTGTCCTATCTTAATTCTTTTATGATCTTAAAAATATTATCTTTAAATATTAAGAAAATGTTGAATTGTATTTTAATAGTTGCAGGGAGAAGATTTAGAAATTGTGTTGCCAACCGATTTCAATTCAACCAACATCAGAATTGGGTCATCAGACAAATCTCACATGTTCTCACTCATATGTGGGAGCTAAATATTAAAACAATTGATCTCATGGAGACAGAGAGTAGAATGACGGTTACCAGAGGCTGAGAAAGGTAGCAGGGAGAGGAGATAAAGTGGGGATGCTTAATGGGTACAATTGGAATATTTCTAACACAGAGAAATGATAAATGCTTGAGGTGATGGATGCCTCAATTACCCTGATTTGATTAATATACATTGCATGTCAGTACCAAATCATCACATGTATCCTATAAATATATACAAGTATTATGTACCCATAATAATTAAAAATTAAAAAAAAAAGAATTGGGCCGGGCGCGGTGGCTCACGCCTGTAATCCTAGCAATCTGGGAGGCCGAGGCGGGCGGATCACTCAAGGTCAGGAGTTCGAAACTAGCCTGAGCAAGAGCGAGACCCCGTCTCTACTAATAATAGAAACAAATTAGTTGGCCAACTAAGTATATATAGAAAAAATCAGCCGGGCATGGTGGCGCATGCCTGTAGTCCCAGCTACTCGGGAGGCTGAGGCAGAAGGATCGCTTGAGCCCAGGAGTTTGAGGTTGCTGTGAGCTAGGCTGA
>CAUYRT010057499.1:0-30455 GCA_963574885.1 Lepilemur ruficaudatus
TGCCTCAGCCTCCCGAGTAGCTGGGACTACAGGCATGTGCCACCATGCCCGGCTAATTTTTTCTATATATATTTAGTTGGCCAATTAATTTCTTTCTATTATTAGTAGAGACGGTGTCTCGCTCTTGCTCAGGCTGGTTTCCAACTCCTGACCTTGAGCAATCCGCCCGCCTCCGCCTCCCAGAGTGCTAGGATTACAGGCGTGAGCCACCGCGCCCGGCCTCATTCCACATTTTAAAGGGAATTTTTTCAAGATTTCACCATTCATTATCATTCTTGCTGTAGGTTTTTTGTAGATGTCCCTTATCAGTTTAAGGAAGTTCCCAGGACACAGACTTGGTGCCTTAAACAATAGAAATTTATTTTCCCTCAGTTCTGGAGGCTGGAAGTCTGAGATCAGGGTGCCAACATGGTCAGGTTCTTGGAGAAAGCTCTCTTCCTGGCTTGCAGATGGCCGTCTTCTTGCTGCGTCATCACAAGTCCTATCCATGGTATGTGCACTGGGAGAAAGAGAGAGCAAGCTCTCTGATGCCTTTTTTTAAAGGGATACTAATACCATCATGAAGGCTCTACCCTCATAACCTCATCTAACTTATTACCTCCCAAAGGCCCCATTTCCAAATACCAATACCTGAAATTAGGACTTCAGCATACAAATTTTGGAAGATTGCAAACATTTCATCCATAACACCTCCTATTCTTGGTTTGCTAAGAATTTTTAACAGGAATGGGTATTGAATTTTAACAACTGCTACTTCTGGAACCTATTGAAATGATCACATGATTTTTCTATTCATTAATGTGGTGATTTAAAACAAATGATTTTTAACTGTTAAGCCAACCTTGCATTACTGGAATAAGTTCAACTTGATCATGGTATATCATCCTTTTTATACATTGCTAGATTTGGTCTCCTAATATTTTTTTTTTAAATTGTTGTATCTCTGTTCTTGAGAAAGACAGAAGAGGGAGCAAAAGAGAGAAATTGGTCTGTAATTTTATTTTAAAATAATATTGATATTAAGTTTTGCTATCAAGGCTATGCTGGTTTCTTTTCCTTTAGGAGGAGTTTTTGTAATTTTGAGTTATTCCTTCCTTTAAAATATGATAGAATTCATTAATGAAGCCATCTAAACCTGGAGTTTCAAACTATAAATCCAGTTTTACTAATAAATATGGTATTATTTAGACTTTTTATTTCCTGTTGGTCAGTTATATTTTCCTAAGACTGCACATTTGATCTAAATTTGTGTATACATTACATAATATTGTCCATAATATCTTTTAATTATCATTTTTACATCTATGAGATCTATAGTGTTGTCTTGATATTGATTATTTGTACCATTTCTTTTTTTCTTCATCCATCTTCTCTTCTATAGATTTAATTTGCTTTTCCTTTTTTAACTTCTTGAGACAAACACTTAAATATTTACTTTTAATCTTTACTGTTTTCCAATATATGTATTATGGCTCTAAATTTCCCTCAAAGCATAGCTTCAGCTGCAGTCCACAATTTTTGATGAAGTGATTTCATTATCACTTAATTAGAATATTTTCTAATTTCCAGAGTGACTTCTTCTTTGACCCTCTTGTATATTTAGTAGTTTATTGTTTAACTCCTAACCATTGTGAATTTTTAGCATTATTGCTGTTATTGATATCTATTACATTTCTACCATAATCAGAGAAAACTCTCTGAAATAGTTTAATGTTTTGAAATTTACTGTGACTTGCTTTTTAGTTTAGTATACATCAATTTGGATAAATGTTTCATGTGCACTTAAAAAGAAGGTAGTTTGAGAATGAAGTGTCCACTTTTTTTGTTCAAATCTTCTATATTCATATCATTTTTGTCTGTGTGTTCTATTAATTATTGGGATAGGTATGTTAAAATCTTTCATCATGATTGTGGATTTGTCCACATCTCCTTTTAATCCTGTCAATTTTTTTGCCTTATTTATATTTTAAGGACTTGTCATTAGGTGCATACAAAGTCAGAATTTTTATTTATTTTTTTGTAGGTTGAAACTTTTATTATTGTGAAATGCTAATGGTTTTATTTGTCAGACAATGGCTTCATTTTTTAAAGATATTCTCATTGAGTGTAGAATTCTAAGTTGGCATTTATGTTCTTTCAGTGTCTTGAAAACATAATTCCTTTGTGCTCTGACTTTTATTGTTTCTTTAGAAAAAACAACCATCTTATTCTTGTTTCTTTGAAGGTAATTTTTTTTCTGCTTTTAAGATTTTCTCCTTGACTTTGGTTTGCAGTTGTTGCCGTATTGTGTGCTTAGGGTCATTGTCTTTGTAGTTATTCTATGTAGGGTTCTCCATGCTTCTTTAAATTGTGGCTTGATATCTTTAAATGGCTTAGGAAGTTTTTAGCATTATCTCTTCAAATATTGCCTCTTACCTATTCCCTTTTTACTTTCTCTTCTTCAAATATATCTGATATGCTTTTTATGCTCTTTTGTGTATTTTCTATTCTTTTACATTTCCATGCTTGTCTGATATTTTTTCTTGAACTGTCTTCCATTTTATAAATTCCTTCTTAGGCTATGTCTAATCTGATATTAAACCCAGTTATATTTTTTATTTCTTGAATTTTCATTTGATTCTTTTCCTATAGTTTTTAATTTCCTGTTGAAATTATCCATCCTGCCACTTAATTCCTTGGACATATGAAACATAGTTATTTTTAAATTTATGTCTGATAACTTTGTTATCCATGTGTCTTATGTATTTATTTCTAATATCTACTTTTTCTTTTTCTTTGTCATGGCATATATTCTCATTTCCATAATTATTATTTTAAAGATATTTTGAGGTTTGATCATATTATCTTTCTCTAGAAAGGATTTACTTTTGTTTCTGGCAATAAACGAGGCTACGACCACTTCCAATCTCAGATCATCTTAATCCAATTAGGAAATGAATTTATTCAAAGCTTGGCTTTACTTCTTGTAAGGGATAGTCTATTTCTAGGTTAACTTTACTCCCATAAGATAGATCTTCTGGTTCACAAACCAAAGGCTTCAGTTATTACCAAGGCCTTGCCTCTTTGGTGGGCCCTAAGAGTCTAAAAGCTTTACACAGCTTCTCACCTTCTTTGCAATGCTTTTAGAATTAGCAAAAACCTTGAGAGGGAAATCCACACAAATGCTAGACTCAGTTCCTCTAAGTTTCTTCTTTTCCTAGATACTGGACCCACAAATCTTCACTTTCTTTAGGATTTTTTAAGATTTTTTTGCTAGATTTTAAATATCTTTAGTCCTGCTTAATTAGTTGCTCTTAGCAGGAAGGTTGGTCCTAAATAGCCTAGAATATCATTGCAAGAAATGTAAATTTCCATCCTCTATTGCCAGTTTCAATGCAATTACGTTTTCCTTTTTTTTGAGACAGAGTCTCACTCTGTTGTCCAGGCTAGAGTGCTGTGGCATCAGCCTAGCTCATAGCAACCTCAAACTCCTGGGCTCAAGCGATTCTCCTGCCTCAGCCTCCCGAGTAGCTGGGACTACAGGCATGCACCACCATGCCCAGCTAGTTATTTTATATATATTTTTAGTTGTCCCGCTAATTTCTTTCTTTCTTTCTTTTTTTTTTTTTAGTAGAGACGGGGTCTCACTCTTGCTTAGGCTGGTCTCGAACTCCTGAGTCCACCTGGACCTCCCAGAGTGTTAGGATTACAGGCGTGAGCCTGGCCACAATTACTTTTTAATTGTTTTTTCTTCCATCCCTGACTTACTTCTTTCTATTCAAACAGCATTCAGAGTGACCCTTTTGAACATGTGTTATATCATGTCATTCTTTTCTTTAAAATCCTCTAATGGCTTCCTATTTCACTAAAATAAAAAGCTAAAAACTCTTTAAAACCTACAAGGCCCTACATGATCTGGCCCCCTGAGGGGACAAGCTCATCAGAATAAATCTGGTAAGACAAAATAGAATTTCCACTAAAAGCCATTAATAATGGTAAAGAGTGGCATTACATGTATTAATAAAAGGAGCAAACCTTCAAAAAGACATTACAATTATGAATTTGTATGTACTCAGCACCATAGCCTCAAAATATTTCAAGCAAAAAAATTTTTAAATTACAAGTAAAAATTGGCAAACCCACAATCTTAAAGAGTGATATTTTAACACATTTATTTCAGAAATATATAGATCAAGCAGACAAAACATTACAATAATAGAAAAGGTTTGAATGCAAAAAATAATAAATTTGATCTAGCAGGTACATAGAAGACACAGCAGCCAGTAAATAAAATAATGTTCATGGGCATGGAACATTTATAAAGACTGTCCATTAACTAGGTCACAAAGTGAAAATCAAAATGTCCATAAAATAGATACATTATATGTCTCTGACCATAAAGCAATTAAGTTAGAATATATATTGGAAAACTTTATAACCTTAAATATTTTGATTTAAAGCATAAATTGCCTATAAATGTCAAAAGATTTAGAATGTCTGAAAATATGTGTGTTGAGAGATAAAGAAGCTAGAAAAAGAACAAAGGTAAATTCAATAAAGGTACAACAGAAGAAATAGCGTTAATAATGTCAATTAGCTTGATTGTGGTAATCATTTCAATCATTTCACATTGTATACATATATCAAGTCATCATGTATACACCTTAAATGTATACAATTTTTATTTGTCAATTATCCCCTAATAAAGCTGGGGAGGGGGGGAATACCAGTAATAAAAGAGAGAAGATGCACAGGCACAGATAACATTAGGAATGAAAAGGAATCATAATTACAGAGGTGATAAAGAATTTTTTTAAGTAATAAATACTATAAACAACTTGAGACTCGTTTTATTAAAAATTTAGATGAAGTGGAAGTTTTTCTAGAAAAATATAAATTACTAAATTGACTCATGAAGCCATAGAAACTCTTAATAAAGTAATTAATTAATAACCATTAAGGAAATTAATGTATTTCAAAATTCTCTATTTCCATCTCTAACCAGGAAAGAAAAGGAGAGAGAGAGAAAGAGAGAGGGGCAGGTAGAGGGAGAGGGAGAAGAAAATGGCAAGAGACAGAGAGAGAGAGAGAGAACAATTGTAAAGGCTAGTTTTGCCAAATTTTTAATGAGTAAACTCTGTTCTGTACAAACTGTTTTTTTTTTTTTTTTATTTCAGTGCACAAACTGTTTTAAAGGATAGAAAAAGAGGAAAAGCTACCTGTAACAGTTGGGGTACAGTCAGGAAACAGAAGCTATACAGTAGGAGGGTTAGTATAAAAAATTATTAACCATTTCCAGAGGATTAACTACTAGAGGAAATATAAAAGGACTCTAAGGAATGCCCTAGGAGGGGAGGGAGAGTATCCAAGAAAATAACAAACTTGTAAGGGTGAGGGAGGGACTTTCCCAAGACAGGGATTCAGACCTCACTGGAAAAGATGTAGTTGTGCTGGATGGAGGACGGGATTGCTGAGTTGATCTCGGCCAAAGCTGGTTCCCAGATGGCAAGCTGAGGCTACCCATGAGCTCGCGGGGTTGGGGGCGGGGTAAGGTACTCATGGACCACGCTAGGAAGTTTCACATAGCAATTGCTACTGAGCTCTCTGGGAAGCTAGTTGAAGCGCCTGTGGAACTCACCCGGAACCTCCCCACTGGGGCAGCTGCTACACTTGCTGGAAGCCACTCTCACGGCAGGGTTGGGACGATGGGTGTCTAGAATTCGCTAGGGCTGAGCTCCAGTTGGTGTGCAAGAGTGCACCCAATGAGCACCACAAGAACAAGAGGGAAGAAAAATATCTTGGAACAAAGAAGAGGGATTTGAAAATACTCATTGCGTCATTGTTTATATTAACAAAGAATTGAAAACAAACTTTCAAATGTAGTGGAATAAATAAATAAAATGTGATATATTTGTATAATAATGAACTCACCCTACATATATCAACATAAATATATCTCAAAATGTAATTTTTAGTGAAAAATTACAGCAGTATTATATAGCATTACATAATTTGTAATAACTTTTAAAACATGCAACACTATACAAATGTTTTCTGTGATAACATGTGTGGGAATGTATCAAATTCAGAATATTGATTATCATTGAAAAGAGTAAAAAGAGAATAGGATTGGGAAGAGGTATACAGCGAAATTTAAATATACTATTTTATGACTTCTTATAAGCTCTTATAAAAATGAGAAATATTTTTAAAAATGAGAAATGTTGACTGAATAGAATTGAGTAGTGCGTACTCAAATGTTTGTAAAATTATTCTTTGTAATTTGATTGGTCACAATATATATTGCCGTACTCTGAAGGGGAGGGTGAATACTTTTAAAATCTGTTCAACTCAAAATTTCCTAGACTTTTGCCTCCTAATTTTTTTTCAAAAGAATACCTATTGATATCTTACTGAACTTTATACCATGTAGCACAGATTAGATAAGTGCTCAGTTGCTCAAATGAAACTGGTTATGAAATACATTCAGCAAATTTATGGGAAAGAATTATGCTATTAAAGAAATCATTCCTTAGTTTAAGTTGAATGTGATTTCTCAGATGATAAGAGAAGTTTTCCCAATGTTTGATTTTCAAGTCATACCCTATCAACCCATTTGTGATACCTTAGTTCAAGGCTTGATTTTCAACTAAAGAATCATTCACCATAGAAAATATTACAAAAGAAAAGTGTTGTGACCTATATGTCCATTCCAATCCCAACAATTTTTCTGATTCTACACCAGCTCAATCAGTTGTCACACCCTTTAATTATCCTCTAAAATAGTTGTTTTTCAGTTCAAAGCATTCAAAACCTGCAAATGCTTATGTTTGGGGCAGTGATTGACAACACTCTTTTGGAGGTGGGGACCAGAGAAATGTAGCTAATTTTTCATTATTTTTTCTTATGGATGTCTTTGTAATTGAAAAACATGAACTCAGATTTTATAAATATCACTTGTCTAGTTAGGATGTTTGATTCTTAACTGAATCAAGGAATTCATAAAAGCAATTTAAATAAAAATATACCATTAGATCACTGGCTGGTACCGTTTGGTGTAATTTGCTCACCGCAATATTTGTCAGTTTTCTATAAACACATAAATTCCAGTGCAATCTAATTTGTAAAATTGTAAGAAAGCCTTGCCAGGGGTGACTTATTGAAGAGTTAAAAATTGCCACTACATTTAAGCATTGAAAAAGGATTGTCTATTCTCCTTTCAGGTTCTATCTTTCATAAATGGCATTACTCTCTTTTTCTGGTGTCACAAACATGTTCCTTCATTTACTCAACAAAGTTTTCTTAAAACATGCCAGCTGCTGAACAGCTTTAAGCCAATATTGGCCAATTGAACTCCTTTAATAAAAACGATCAATGAGGTTATAGAAACTATGTGCCCTTGGAATGGCAAGTCCCTTCATCCAATGAATATTTATTGAGCACCTACTATGTGCCCAACATTGCTCTAGGAACTAATATAATGTGATGAATAAATAAAACAAAGCTTTTGACTTGACCAGTGATTAAGAGAAACATTAAACAAGTAACTATGATAACATACAATGAGTACTACTATAGGGAAAATACAGGTTGATCTTTCAGAGCTAACTGGCTCCTGTTTATTTTTTTAAAAAGTATTTTTGGCTAGGCACAGTGGTCATGCCTGTAATCTCAGCGCTTTGGGAGGATGAAGTAGGAGCCCAGGAGTTCAAGACCAGCCTAGGCAACATAGTGAAATCCCATCTAATTTTTAAAAATTAGCCAGGGGTAGTAGCACGAGCCTGGAATCCCAGCTACTCAGGAGGCTGAGGTGGGAGGATTGCTTGAGCCCAGGAGTGTGAGGTTGCAGTGAGCTATGATTGTGCCACTGCACTCCAGCCTGGGTGACAAAGAGAGACTCTATCTCTATGAAAAAGAAAAAAAGTATTTTTTAGTATCTAATATTTGCTGGGCACTCTTCTAGGTCCTGGGACTACAGCAAGAAAACGATCAAAGTACATGCTCTCATAGAGCTTCCATTCTTATGGAGGTCAAATCTGTAGCACTAGTCTTTATCAGTACCATGCACGAAACTAGTGTTTTCCAAAGAGTGGTACTTTTACCACTAATCAAACAGGAGATGATGTGGGTGGTGCACAGACTTACACATTAATAATTCTATATTTATATTTATGATTATTTTTATTCCTGGCTTTTGATATAGGCCTTCCATTTGTGGTAAGATATATAATGATCCCTTTCTCACTGAGTTTACTTGATTTTAAAAAGGTAAGTTCAGTCAAAGAAAAGTATTTAGTAAATAAGGATAGATTATATGTAGATTTGGCCAAAAAAAAAAAAAAGTTTTAGTGATGTACATATTACAAAAAAATGGAAAACACAACTTTCACTCAAAATAAGATGTCCAGATGTCGAAGGTATCATTCCATTGCCCAAATTCTTAGGAGAAGCTTTTCGTTTTTTTAAAGTTTTAATAGCTATGTGACATAAATGCAATTCTGGGGGAAAAAAGAAAAGCAGATTTTAAACATTCTTAACTCCTGTCTTTTGTAAATTACTTGAAAGAAGGGAAAGTCTTATCTTATTCTTAGTTCTCAACATACCTGTGCTCAGTAGGTGCTAAATAAATGCTGCATGAAGGAATGAAAGAATTAATTAATGAAATGGGAAATGCAATAGAGCATTTCAAACTACAGTGAATGGTCTGACCAGACTGAATATAATTAGCCACAGGGCATGAGAGGGAATAGTCTCTGTGAACCAATCAGTTCACAAGAACAATTTAGGACTCTGCCCTGAAGATTCAGATCTGCCTTTCTAATAAAAGGAACATAAAAGAGATTAACCTTTTTGCTACGTAACTGCAGACCAATTGGTATAGCTTGCCTTATATCACTGCCATAGAAGAACAGTGATAATGAAAAACCCTCACCAAATTGTATGTTATTTTTTAGAAGACTGATTAAATTAAGATTCCATTAAATAATCTTTTACCACCACTTGGATCTCAGTATCATGCTAACAATTCAAAGAGAACCCATAGAAACTGCAAATTATAGAGAGAGATGTCTTTGAACCTAGAGAAACTAAAAAAAAGGTGGGGCAAAGGCAACTTTTGAAAAATGGCATCTTGACAGTTTTGTGTAGGAGAAAAAACACTAAAATGCTAAAATATCATTACCTTCCACATTTCCTGCAGCTTTAGAATAAAGTTTTATTTCTCTTATTTCAAAATGTTAATTCCTGCCATCTTCAGCTACTGAGGAAACTATTTTCTATTTTGAGATTTTGAAGAATTAAAAGGCCATTAAATTTTTTGCTAATAGAAAATCCTAAAGATCAGTTTAATTCAAAGAAATGGAGATTCAATTATGATAAGTAACCCATATGTTTATTTTTTGCTGTGACAATTTAAAGAATAACTCAACAATAGGCAATCTCTTACAACCCCATCAGTTCAAGCAGGAATTATTCTCTTTTCCTCTCCAAACTGTGATTTTCTCATAGTTACCAATACACAAGTGATGTTAAATGTCCTGGTCCTGTTGACATCATTCTCATGTTTCCTTGTCAAGTGTCATGAGAAATTTTGTCATTAGGCAGGTTGGTAGATGCCCACTGCCAAGTCTTCTTGCTCTATCAGACCAATTTCATAAGCCTTCCTGAATCTATTTGGTAGAAATGGGATCCAGACATCCAGAAATTAAATTCTCTTGGCAGTTACACCTCAAATAGTGGTCATCTCTTTGCTTTCTATTTTGTTGGGCTGTGGTATGATGTCGAGCAGAATAGGATGAAGGTGACCTGCTCAGTTCGCAAATTTGCTGTTCTCCAAGAAACGTGCATATGGTTTCTTCAATTTGAACAATTGCTGGGAATAGGATTCTCTGATCCTGCCTAAGTTCATTGTAAATAGCTTGACAAGGGGAAAAAGTGGCTTTTTCCTCTTGCTAATGCATCTTTGATCCTCACTGTATCTAGATCTACTTACAAGTAGTTGCTATGTCATTCCTTTGACTGCCCTGGCAAATCAATCAAAAGATCCACCATTTCTGTGCAATAAAACAAATGATGTCTTAGTGCTCACCTACACTTCCATGATAAAATTTCCTCTAGCAGCATGCATTTTGTAAAGTGAAACCATGGTAAATACAGCATAGGGAGCATGCTTTCCAATGATCAAATAGGCAAGGATTATTATTTATTCATTTATTTATTTTCACATTTGCACTCACATTTTTGTTTGGGAGCATGTCAAGTAAGAGTTTAGAAGATAATTTTCACACAAAAGCTCCAAAGAAACATAACGTTATTCTGTGGAAGTTATTTGCTTGTTCTTCAAGTTATTTGCTTGTTTTCCTTTCAATTGGCATTTAGAGACCTAGCCACACAGGCTGCTCCCCACCTTCCTGCATGATACCGTTTCTTCCTGTTCTCCTTATCTGTAGCTGTGATGATGCACAGCTTTCTCTTTTTTCTTTCTTGTGGGTTTGTGCAGTTTCTTGATGTTTGTGACAGGCCACGATAGGGGAAGCTTTTATCACCGTGGGGTTTGGAGGCCTCAGTAAATTGAAAATTGCAAATGAAATCCACTGGGCTTGAATTCATCAGCTATTATGTCAGATGACCTTTGGCAGCTGCTGATAAAAATGAGAGAATGTTAGCTCTGATCCAATTTTCAGCACTAACCATTCCTTTTCAAATCCATTCACAGTCAGGCAGCAGACACATGGGAAGTGAAAATGATAGGGTTTCAAGAGAACGGCATTGTGTTGCAGATTAAGATTTTCTCCCCCTATTTCTGGAGGTCGCCCCCAGGCCCCTGTCTGGTATCTACCTATTGTCCAATCAGTTTCAATATCTGCTTCAGAGGACATGTTAGCCATCCTTACAGATAAGTGCTTACAGGAGAGAATGTTGGACTTAATAGTTTTGCTTAGGAGGCATCAAGGGTCGCGGTGTAGCAATATTGACTGGCACATGTTAGTTTAATCTGACATTCTAAGGAATGTGACAGTAGATTCTTTCAGAGTTGTTGATCTCTAGGTGATTTTTGTTACTAGCTCTGGTTTTATAAAATTTGTTTTTGCACAACTATTTATATTCATGAGTCAGAGATATTCTAAAATATCTATCATAGCCAAGCAAAGGCAGCCTAAGCTTGTCTAAATAATGTATGAATGCCAAAATTTTGAAACTGGGAAAAAAAATGACTCATGTGTATTCTGTTCTTGCAATCCAGTTAAAGGTACATGTCACCAATAGTGTTTCAGGACCTAGATTATCCTAAAATAAATAAGTGCCTGTAGATTGGTAGGTTTGCCAAGAAATGTAATAGATTTTTATCATGCAAGGAAAAAGAATTAGACTGTTACTTTCTGCTGAGGTAGCATGAACCAGCAAAATAATACTATGGATGACTGAGTCATCAGTATGATCTCCCATTTATGGAACACAGGAACAATCTGAAAACAAAGAAAACTGAAATTAATTTTTTCCTCATGTGACTGTGTTCAGAAAAGAAAAAAAAATCTCTCTTTCAATCTTTTGAAAATGCTGAGTTCATTGAGGGAACAGTCCCAAGCAAATGTAAAGTTGAAAAACATCAAATAAATGAAAACCAAGTAGCATTATAAGACATTCTTTAAAATATCTGACAATTTCATTTGGAAGAGGCTGTTTAAAAAATCTGATAAACTTAAAAATATTAAATCTGTATTACTCTACATTTTTCTGGTATGCAGGATTTTTTTCATTTTTGCTCTTGATATTTCATTGGTTAGCATTACATGAAAACAGTTGTTCACGTTACTAGAATTGCAAAAATACTTTTCATGGCATAGCAATTCCTTTCTCTCTGATACACCAGTCTGTGGCATTATGGAGCTATAAAGATGCTTAGATGACCCTTCTGAATGCCAGGTTTCAGAGGGGAAGAACATTCTATTCTATAGAAGAGATTCTGTAAGATCTCTTCATAAGAAAAACAATGCAAATATATATGCAATATAAATTATCCATATGGTATATCATACTTTTAAAAAGTAATTTACAGGCCTGGCACGGTGGCTCACGACTGTAATCCTAGCACTCTGGGAGGCCAAAGTGGGAGGATCACTCGAGGTCAGGAGTTCGAGACCAGCCTGAGCAAGAGTGAGACCCCATCTCTACTAAAAATAGAAAGAAATTAGCTAGACAACTAAAAATATATAGAAAAAATAAATTAGCCGGGCGTGGGGGTACATGCCTGTAGTCCTAGCTTCTCAGGAGGCTGAGGCAGGAGGATTGCTTGAGCCCAGGAGTTTGAGGTTGCTGTGAGCTAGGTGGATGCCACGGCACTCTAGCCCAGGCAACAGAGTGAGACTCTGTCTCAAAAAAAAAAAGAAATGTTTCACACTGTATTGACCACCCAAGAATTGTTAAAAAGTAATTTACAGTTAGTATCTCACTGCTTGCTTCATTACCTTTTCCTGGTACTCTTAAGTTCTTTTAAGAGCAGACAATTATTTGTTGTCCAATGAGCATGTATAAATAAAATGCCTAATGATAGTATCCACAAAAATACCATACACACATTAAAAGTCAATTGTTATTGAATAATATTTTAAAGGACTCAATACCAAGTTGTAAGCAATGATTGAGTCTAGAATTAACAGAAGAACAGAGGAACCATCCAACTAAAAAATATGCATTCAGCATATTCAAGCTGGCTTTGATTTCCCCAGATGATCTGATTTTCTAAATTTTTCTTTTAACCAATGAAGGTACACATTTTAGAGTCCCTGGCCCTACACAATAGCTCCTAACTCAGTCAGTTAGGATCCTAAGGTAAGTGAAACCTTCGCCTGGCTGGCTCTATAAAAACACCACTACCACTTTAGGTGGTTGAGCCAAACCACCCTTTTGAAAAAAAGACAGCAGCTCTTATCAAAATGATGAAGTCTGCATTTCACAAGTTTATCAATGACTGAGTCTCACATCGCTTAATCCATCCATATTCATATAACAGGACCTGTTTCTCAGAGTTTAGTTTCCCCAAATCTCTAACTACCTTTTAGGTTTTGCAATGGATGCTGCCACTCTATCAAAAGAAGTAAATAATTTAATACTGAACATGCTGTTAGCGAGCTGTGACAGCCCCAGGTCATTCAGCGTGGACCCAGTCAGACCACAGGTCCCTGCCAGAAGAAACAGCAGCACCCACACTTGGCTGTGCCCTGGGGCCTGGCGTTCAGCCATTGTGATCTGCACGCTCAGATAGATGGAGCAATTAGATAGGCCTGTTAAGTCTTATGTCTTCATTATTGATTTATAGTATGAACTCAGCATGATTATTGAACCAGACCAGCCAGTGAAACAATTGAGTCATTGATCCTTACATATGCATGTATCTCCAATTTAGATTTGGAAAGGAAATACATGGATATATTATTATTTCTGGTATTTTCTCCAAACAGATTTGGATAATTCATTGTTTCCACCTCCTGACCTTTCTTCATTCCCCTTCCTTCTATAGCAGCACCGTCCAATAGAACTTTCTGTTCTGATGGAAATATTCTACTCTGTGCTGCCCAATACCATAGCCACTAGCCACATGTGGCCATGAAGCATTGGAAATGTGACTAGTGTGACTGAGGAATCAAATGGTAAATTTTATCTGATTTTAACTAAGTCAAATTTAAATTTAAATAGTGACACGTGGCTAGTGGCTACCGTCTCGGACAGTGCAGCAGCTCTACAGCCGACGAAACTTTTCCACTCCCTCCAACAACAGCACTTGCCAAAATTCTACCTGCTTTTCAAGACCCTATTTATATGCTACCTCTTTTATAAAGCTATTATTTTGATTCCCCCACCTCATCATGACCTCTCTCTGAATACATATCTTTTGGATATGTATTCATTGATCATTGATGTGCTGTGTCTATACCGAATATTTGAAGAATTAAACCGAGCTGTAGGTTTTGTAGGGAGAAAGGATACTATTTCGTTGTTGTTTTAATATATGCTAATTAGAGAAGCACTAACACTATCATCCTTTTCACATACTCTTTTAAAATGAATTTAGGAAAAAAAACCTATTATTTTCCTCTTCTGGTTTATCTGTTAGCCCTGAGATGGAAATGGTATCCATCTACAGTAGTAAAGATACTACAGAGTATCTTCTAAATCCGTGAATCAAGATGTGTTTATATTGGCTTCTAAGGTTAGAAAAATTCCTTCCAGAATATTCACATGAAACTCTACTCAGAAGTAAAACTAAGAGGGTGATTTTTACTACATGTGAATCTTTAAAGGTAAATAAAAATACTACATACTTTAGTGTATGCTTATGATATTTAAGTAGCTGTTTACCATTTTAGCACTAAATTAATGCTATTGATATAATATATAATACTAATTTTATTCTGTGGTACCATATGACACCTAATTGACTTTTGGGGAATAGTGAGATAATCTGAGATGAGACAGCTGCACTATCATTAAAAGAGCACTAGTTTTAGAGTTAGGAGACCTTGTTTTAAAACCAAATTCTTCCACTTATTAATTAGGAATAATATTAATAATTATTATTCCCACATTATAATAGCTTATGCTTATTGGAACATACTATGTCCCAGGAACTGTTCTCAGGACTCTATATGTTAACTCACTTAATCCTCCAACAACTCTATAAAGTCAGTAATATTATATTATCCCCACCTTATAGATGAGGAAACTGAGGCACAAAAAGGTTAAGTAACTTGCCAAAGGTCAACACAGCAGTTAAGGCACTTGGCCATAGTAGGTTCTCTATACTTTTTGGAATATTAGCATGGTGTAGTAGATTCAGGTTTAAGCAGAACGAACATACTAGTTCTTATTACCATCTTGCCGTCTCTGCATTTGTATTCTCTTCAATCAAAGGAACATAATATTGTTCCCCCCATCTCACAGGAAAGGCTGCTATGAGGGTCAGATGAGATAATAATACGAAAATACAATTACCCATTTACCAATTGTGCTTAGTACTCATGCCTGGTGTCTCATATTAAGGTTTATATGCCCTTTTTTGTGAGTAGAAAAGCCATCATCCCCAAATATGCCTCATTTGCTGATAAGAGATCCTCCTCACTCCCATTTTCGTAGGTAGTCATGCCCACACTCGGATAAATCCAGGGAAAGGGAACAATTAACATTTCGGCTTCCCAACACCTAATTACACAGCAAAGCCCTGTGGGCCATTTTTACCTTTGTGAAAAATCTGGGCAAGAAGAAAAAGGAAGATCAGATGAGAAGGGAAGAAACTGGAGGACTGGAGGGAAAGTGGGAGAATTCCCCCGCAGCTCACCATGAAGAAGTACAATTAATTCAACCAGGAACTGTCCGGCACTTGCCTTTGCCCTCTGCTGCCCTCCATTCGCCTCAGCGGGGTAGCGTCAGATTTATAAAATGCTGGCCACGAGATGGATTCTTAGTGAAAACCTTTTTAAGGAACTATTAAAATACTTCATGTCAGAGTACTTTGAAATTATTTCTCATTCCCAGAAACATATATATATATATGGAATATGTGGAGTTTGAAAAAATGAGATTAAATTGTTTTACCTAATGTACTACTTTAGGCATCTTATACCTACTCATTTGTCTGTGAATAAATTGCAATGCTTCAACAGGATCATGTGTCCATGCATTTAAGTCCGTTAGTCTATAAATACCCAAAGTTATGATCAAACAGATTTATGAGTATAGGTCAAATATTACTAACCAGCACCTTCAACCAATATATTGTATTAATTTTCTTTCCATAAAAGCAATCATTCAGGTGAATAAGAACCAGTGGCTTTAAGGAGCACAGGTTAGGTGAAGACTTTAAAAAAATGTTACTGATTATAATAAAATGTAAAATACTTACTGCATTTCTTCTTACTTCCTGTGAATACAGCCTCCTAAGGACATATAATGCTTTTCTTAATAGGGTAAGTAGACAAGGTTTCAGAGTTAAAAGGAAATTGTTTTATCTATCTGACCAATGAATATTAAGTGTGATTTTAGTCTAAAGCTGACGTTGGCCATCCTTTTTGTTGTGAACAACAATAATAATGGCAATAGCTTCTATTCCTTAGGTGTTTGCCACGTGCTAATGTATTGCAGGGTAAACAACTCCAGCTGCTATAATAAGTAAACTTTCAAATCCCAGTTGCTTAATAAAAATATCTGATAGATATCAATAGAATCTGATATGGGTCGGGTGGCTTTTCTTTGTGGCTTTCTTCCAGCTGATGATTCAGGGAAACACTTTCATTCCATCCTGCCATTCTGCCATCTCAAGAGTTGTTCACTTCTAGCAGTGTGGCTGGAATAAAGAAGACTCTTACTTGCCACAGCTTGCAAGTGATGTATCACTTCTGTTTACATTCTGTTGCTGAGACGTAGTCAGATAGCCTTACCTGGATTTTTAGGGAGCTGGGAAACATAGCTTAGCTCCTTTGCCAAGGAAAACGAAATGGACAGTGAACACATAACGTCGTGTCTGCCACAGCCAGGCACTGTGCTTTACATACATTAATTCATTTAATGTTCATAAGAGCCTTGTAAGGTAGATGCTATTAACCTCACTTCATAGATGAGAAATCAGAAAAGCAGAAAGTTTAAGTAAGTACACACAGTTGGTGATTAGTGGAACCAAGATTCAAACACAGTCTGTCTTTAATGGATAAGAAAAACAAAATTTTATAAATGAACATGCAAAAAAAATTGTAAACGGGCCAGAAACATGAAAAAAAAAAGGAGAAACAGAGCTAGTAACTTGTGTATTGGAAATATTCAGGCTCAATTATAATTAAAGAAATGGAATTTAAGGGAGAAAAGGTTTTGCCTGTCACATTAACAACAGCAACAAAAAACTTAATGCTACACCAAATGCTGGCCAAGACATGATAGAAAAAAAATATTGCAAGGAGAGTCACTGAAGTATTCATAGTGGTTTTTCTATGGTGGTGGGATTATGGGTGATATTTCTTACGATTTTACCTTCTAAATTTTCATTTTATAAACACATATACACAAACACACAGCCTATATAACTGGTCCACAGAAAATTCCAGCTTGGGCTATGGGAGGGCAAGAAATATGCCCTTATTCCTCACATCAAAAAAAGACTATGCCCATGCAGATGAACATAGTACTTTAAAAAAAAAAAAACAAAGAGGTATTTATATTCCTCCAAACTCCTGCCATCCCAAAACAGAAAAGTCACTTGTGATATGACTATGAGAGAATAGGACTGATTTATTTCTGTGGCTGGTGGACTGTGTCATCGTTTTATGTTCACTCATGGAAACTGTATCTCTTAAATTCATTTTTATAAAGAAGTAATGGTTTCGATGTTCATAACACTGTGGGGACATTAGTGGAGAGGGAATATTATCACATAATCACATAATTTTTTTACACTACCATGTGTTACCTAATAGTAATATCAGTCATATGGAAAGCAGAGTAAAGACTGTAAATGCAGAAGAAAGTGGTTTAAAAGGACCAAATCCTGAGAAATTGAGCAAAGGGATGTTCAAGGGTTGGGAGGCAGAGGATGGGATGTTTCACAGGGCTCACGTGTCCAGCCTTTTGGGGAAATCCATTTTCAGTTCAGCAACCAGTTCAGAAATTACTCTTTTAGCCAAAAAGGAATAGTCTAACCATCTCCCTCCTCTATCACTGAAGCATGTCAGAGAACACAGACTCAAGATGCTTATACATATTTAAAGACATTTTATTTCTCGTATTTTCTGTATTGGAAAGAACAAATTTGCATGAAAATCAATTGATAAAGACATATTCCTTTAGGTGAATTTAGAAGATTATATTAGCAGAGTCCAAAAGTAATCTGTAATTAGTAAGAGATCACAAAATAAGAAAGTGACCAAAACCAATGTAGACCAGCATAAAGCCAGAAGAATGTGGGAAAAGTAAAATGAAATCAAAACAGATAGAAAAGAGATCTTTAAACCTGGAAAAAGAAAAATATAATTTGGGTAGTATTTCCTTGATTGAGGCACAGTGTAAGGTTTTATCTTTAAGGCCCATTTTACTAAATCTAAATAATTGGTTTGGCTTGCTAACTACATATGATCTCAAAAACAGGCTTTCAGATTTGCATTGGTCAGAGAAACTGTTAGCAACAGGTATTTATGTAACACGCCAGTTATTACCATAGGATCCGTATATTTTAATGCAATATTTTCCAAAGTGTAGCTAATATAGTACCTACTCTGAGATATAGTAATAAAATATTATACAAATGAAGATCCTATGGTGAGTGCAACCAATTATTATGAGATTTATTTATGACAAAATTTTCAAAGCCTTTTTTTTTATTTCAGGAAAATATGAGAGTACAAACATTTTGTTTACATTTTATATCTTTGCCTCTTCCTAGCAAGGGTTAGAGGTATGCCCCTCCCCTCCACAATGCTCACCACATCCCTCAGATGTGGGTCTACCCCTCAACCCCCGGATCCCTGGTGAACACCACCACCATTTGAGCACCGTAGTGTTAAACAGTCAGTACCAATTTGATGGAGAGTACATGTGGAGCCCATTCTTCCGAAAAATTTTCAAAGCCTTTAATACTAGTACTTACTATGTCTCTTCAGTGAATGGGGAAAAGATGGAAATATAATGTTCAGCATTTCACCTGCGGATCCTTTTTCTGCCATGAAACATATTTAGAGACCAATGTCTTTTGAGTCACACTTTGGAAGCCCTGACTTGGCATTACTTCTCTGCACCAACAGAGGTCTTTCTCTTTAGTTGTGAAAATGCAGTGGTTAAAAGCATGGACTCTGGAGCTAGATACTGGCGTTTAAACATTGACCCTGTGACTTACTGTGGGCTTTTGGGCAAATTATTTGATCTTTCCATATTTCAATTTCTTCATCTCTAGGGTGAGGATAATAGCAACACCTTGCTCAGAGTGAGCATTAAATAAATGGATACATTTAAAGTACCTAGAACATTTCCTAGCATATGATAACTTCTCAATATTAGCACTTGCCTACTAAGGCAAGTAGACATTTACACCAAATAAATATTCTTTACTAGGACAACTCCAAATTTATCTATTACGTTATACAGGACATTTTCTTTATTTTGTGGAGAATTTTTTTTCCCTTAGACTGCAAATGATAAACCCATTTTAAAAAGCCTAAAATTTGCGATTAAAATCAAGGAGGTAGTCTTTTTTTGTAGCTTAAAAACATACCATTTGAACCTTTGTTTTTTCCTTTTAAGACCTCATTTCTTACCACGTTGATGTAATATAGTGATAAATGAAGTTATTTCTTCTTTGGTTTGCCAGCAGGGCTTCCAAGATGACCAGAATCTTACACTGAAGAATATCTCTTAAATTCCTCATCCACGAGCTACCAGAGCACTGAGATTTGATTAGTGCTTTATCACTGATGATATGTTTTTGTATCCATAACAGCACTTATGGTTCTTCTTGTACCATTTTCTTTAGCCCAGGCTGTCTCCCTACGCTCACCCATAGGTTCAACTGTATTTATGTTCAACCCCAAGCAGGAAGCATTATTTAAATCCATTTCATTCAAAAGAATTTCATACAAATCACAAGAGATTGACTGAGTGTCAACATTAGCTTTGCTGCTTATCATCCTTGTCTCCCCCAGCAAATCACCTGTTGCTCAGGTACGCACTGTCTGGGTTCTGACCCAGCTGCTCAGCCCTCTCCTACAAGGCTCACACATTGCCCAGTGCCCATTGCCTAGATCCTGCTCGGTTGACCCCAGATATCCTTCATTCCAGGCCCAAGTCCCAGGTAACTGGATTTCGCCCATCACAATTTCCCCCATCAAAGAAGTTTGAACCTTTGATCAAACTCCATTTTATAAACTCTTCTGAGGAAAAACATAAGGAAAACAATAAATAATGATGGTTACTATTCTCAAGAAAGTCCTATCAAGTTCCATATTCAATTTTTGCTCAGAAAAAAAAAATTTCACATTACTGAATTCATGAAAAGGATAATGCTTGCAACTTTCTTTTGGGAAATCTTTGTCCAAAAGTTTCTCACCTTTCAGTTTAATGTTGCAGCCAAAGAACTAAGAGGAACTTGTTCATTAAGCCCCACCAATGAAGTAATGGATGCCATCACTGTCAATCAAAAATGGCCAGAGTGGCTCCCATGCCTTTGAAAGCCCAAACTGCTTAGAATCTTAGACTTCTGAAAAAGAAGAAAGCAGGGGTTTGAAACTAATGTGATGATATCTGAATGCTATATAATAATGTTCAGGGTTTTTTTGACTGAGTGGTTTATTTAGATTTTCCCATCTTAAGAATGACAAAACCTTAAAACACACACTAATTTTTCTGATACTTATCTGCTCCCTCAACTTCACTAAATAATATTGCCCATAAATAGCTTTGAATAGTATTGACATTTTAACCATATAAATCTTTCTGTTCATGAACATGAATTGTCTATTTATTTAGGTCTTCTTTACTTTCTTTCAGAAATGTTTCCTAGTTTTCAGTGTACAAGTCTTTTACTCCTTGGTTAAATTCCTTTCTGGGTCTTTTATTCTTTTAGATGCTTTTGTAAATAGAATTGCTTTCTCAATTTCCTTTCCAGATTGTTCATTGATGTTGCAGTAAAAACACAACTGATTTTTGTGAGTTGATCTTGTACCCTGTAACTTTCTAAATTTGTTTATTAGCTCTAGTAGTTTTCTTATGTATTTTTTGGAATTTTTATATGTAGAATCCTGTAATTTGTTAATAGAAATACTTTTACTTCTTTTTTTCCATGTGGATGCCTTGAATTTCTTTTTTCTTATCTAATTACTCTGACTACAACTTCCAGTATAATATTGAATTGCAGTGGTGAAAATAAACATCCTTGTCTTGTTCCTGATGTTAAGGGTAAAGCTTTCAGTCTTTCACCATTGACTATGATGTTAGCTGTGAATTTTTCGTAAATGACTTGTATCATGTTAAGAAATTTCCATTCTATTTCTAGTTTTCTGAGAGGTTTTTCCTGAAAGAGTGTTGGATATCATAATGTCTTCAGTAGAAAATAACTGGAATATAAAATAATTCTGTGCTTGGTCTCTGGATCTCTTACAGTACTGAAATGTCTGTGTCATTGTTCATCTAATGGAATAATAGTTAGGTTTGGCCAGAGGAAGGAATCACTCCTAATTACAGCAAGTATTTGATATACAATCTCTGCTGCTGGCCTGGACAGTTGCACTTACTTAGATCATGATTTATGTCATTTCTGCCTATGAATCCAGACTGTATACCCGCCTTGCCCCTCCACTTGCTGGGTCTTTTGACTCACCACAAACACTCTAGTCTCTAATCTCAGCTCTGCCCACTAGATTGACATCATCAGCAGAGCTCCAGTTTTTATCGTAAATGACTCTTTGCCCATACCCACAAAGTGTGGCCCTTTGCTCGATTCCTCATGATCTACCAAGCCCTAAGTCAGCCTCTCAGCATCTCTTGTTAAGCCCCCATTACTCTCTTCCCCAAGATTTCCCGGCATACCTGGTAACTTGGTTGTTGTTATGGTCACTCTGGCTTTGAGAGCCTGACTCCACGGAGTTCTCAGTATCACTTGGGCATCACTGCTTTTACTCTCTCTTCTGGGCTGATCCAAGGGTAAATCCCAGCTGTCTCTGATTTCTACCAAAAAACCACTCACAAAAGGCATATATGCAGAGCGCACTACACTGGCGTTTTGGAAGATGGTTTGTGTTCATAATCCAGTAACGACAAAGTACAGTTTCAGATTTATTATTCTTAAAAAAAAAAATACTCTCAGCCATTTGTGCTGCTTGGGGGCCCAATCTCCCACCATATTGCATACCCTCCTCTCTCTATTTCACCTTACTGCTCACTTTATTATGCAGAGACATTCAGCTCTTAATCTGTTTTAAAGTAGATTCCGGCATTCCACTGCATATCAACAGATTCATTCTTGTGCTGTGTCTCACTCTTTTTTCTTCCCTCCACCCAGAGGAAAAGATTAGTATAGATGTTCTGCACTCCTTCTATGAATTAGGCCAAGTTCCTTAGAAGAGGAAAATGACTCAGTCAGCTTGGGTTTTAAATAGCAGGGTTTCTCTCCTTCCCTCTCTCTTCCCCTCTCTCTCATGCACACAAACACATACATAAATAATACAGCTTGAATACTTAAACACTTTATGATAAAAGATAGAATATTATGTGTATAATACCCTAATCCCGTAGCTCCCAAACTGTGTGCAGAGGTGCCCCAGGGTACCATAGTGAACTTTCAGGGGATATTTTATATTTTTGAGGGAGTCAGACACTGTATAAATTACCAGCTCTAGGCAGTTCATAGTTTTAACATTAGATCAAACAACATTCCTTTTGATAATTTCATATATTTGCAAAGCTAAGTTTTCTGTAGTTGCTTTGATTTGAAAAATCAATGTGTAATGGGAAATGAGGATGGTGGGAATCAATCTGATTCCAAGCATTTAGAAGTTTTGCAGTGGTCAACAGGTGTACAAATCCCATTAGTAATTGAAATTATTTAAAAATAAACTGTAAATGGCCAGGGCACAGTGGCTCATGCCTGTAATCCTAGTATTCTGGGAGGCCGAGGCGGGAGGATCGCTTGAGCTCAGGAGTTCAAGACCAGCCCAAGCAAGAGCGAGCCCCCATCTCTGCTAAAAAAGTAGAAAAAAGTAGAAAAATAAATTAGGTGGTGTGATAGTGCACGCCTGTAGTCCCAGCTCCTAGGGAGGATGAGGTAGGAGGATTACTTCAGCCCAGGAGTTTGAGGTTGCTGTGAGCTAGGCTGATGCCACGGCACTCTAACCCAGGTGACAGAGTGAGACTGTCTCAAAAAAATAAACTCTAAGTATTTTTTTTTAATTTATGTATATATGTATGTGTGCATGTTACTTTTTCAAAGGCTATGAAGTTGTTAAGACATAATTACTTATTAATTTCAGTAGAACATACTACTTAGTAAATGAAACTATTAAGTATTTCCTTTGGCCTAGGGTGTTATAAAAAAATACCAAGAAGGTTTGGGGAACTTTGGCCCTACTCTTCTACATATATGTCAGCTAAAAAAATATTTAACATTTGTATGGCTGAGCGGGGTGGTTTGTGCCTGTAATCCCAACACTTTGGGAGGCCAAGGCAGGAGGATTGCTTGAGCCCATGAGTATAAGACCAGCCTGGGCAACATAGCAAGACCTCATCTCTACAAAAAATTTGAAAATTAGTCAGGCACAATGGCACACACTTGTAGTCCCAGCTACTTGGGAGCTGAAGCAGAGGATCATCACCTGAGTCCAGGAGTTTGAGGCTGCAGTGAACTATGATTACACCACTGCACTCCAGTCTGGGCAATACAGCAAGACCCTGCCTCAAAAAAAAAAAAAATTAACATTATGAAAAGGTAACTAGAGTAACTAATACAAACATCTAGGGAAATCATTACTATAAAAAGCATAAATTAATGAGAACATTATTATAATTAATATTACCTCCTTTTTAACATAAATACCTGAAAAATGTTAAAAGGTTTTCCCATTTGTCCTGCTTTAACAAAATACCTGAGACTGGGAAATTTATAAATAATAAAAATTTATTTCTCACAGTTCTGGAGGCTGAGAAGTCCAAGACCAAGGAACCAGCCGGTGGGTTGTCTGGTGAGGGCTGAGTCTCTTCCAAGATGGCGCCTTGTTGCTGCATTCTCTGGAGGGGACACACGCTGCGTAGTCACGTGGTGGAAGGTAGAAGAGCAAAAGGGTTAAAAGGAGCAAACAACTTCCTTGAGACTCTTTAATAAGGATGCTCATTCCATTCTTGAGTATTCTGCCCTGGTGACTTAGTCACCTCTTAAAGGCCCTGCTTCTTAATATCGTCACATTGGTGATTAAATTTCAACATATGTATTTAGAGGGGACACAAACATTTAAGTCATAATGTGTATACATCAGGAAAGTCTCTGGAGAAAGTCAAACACTGACTAAGAAAACTGTTTTGGGAAACAAGACACTCTGGTTTGTTAAATATTTCTCATTAACTGAATATTAATGAGAAATTTTGTTTCAATCCTTTTTCTGAAAACTTAAACAAAAAACATGTTGACCATTTGTCTGTCTTCATAGGTACAATTTATTAAATATAATTTGATTTTCTTTTGGTGATTAAGAAACTTAATAAGAGATTAAATTATTTGCCCAGGGCTACAGCAATAGTGAGAGGCGGAACCAGCATTTGAAAGTAGACATTCAGGCTCAAGCACTTGTATGCTGAGCCCCTCTCATTAGCATCAGCATCTTTGCTCTAAGCAGCAGTTATTTCTGAACCACAGGTGTTGGAGGTTTTAAACATTGGCTTGAACATTACCTGATTAAAGGACATCCCTTGGAAATCAATTTTTAAAAGTACTAATGAAATTGTGAAAAAAATAATTAGACTAGAAGTCAGAGGTTTGAGTCCCAAGTCTACCATTTCCTGGCTTTTAAATCTTTCTGATCTCAATACCTTTCCTATAAAGCGAGTTGTTGTTTAAGTCAAATGAAATAATATATTGGCCTTTAAGTCAAATGAGATAATATATTGGCCGGGCATGGTGAATCACACCCGTAATCCTAGCACTCTGGGAGGCCGAGGTGGGTGGATTGCTCAAGGTCAGGAGTTCAAAACCAGCCTAAGCAAGAGTGAGACCCTGTCTCTACTAAAAATAGAAAGAAATTAATTGGCCAACTAAAAATATATAGAAAAAATTAGCCGGGCATGGTGGCGTGTGCCCATAGTCCCAGCTACTCAGAAGGCTGAGGCAGGAGGATCTCCTGAGCCCAGGAGTTTGAGGTTGCTGTGAGCGAGGCTGATGCCATGGCACTCTAGCCTGGACAACAGAGTGAGACTCTGTCTCAAAAAAAAAAAAAAATGTGTTGAAGAGTTTTCTGCATACTATAAATATGGAGCATTAACATCACCATGTCTTTTTCTTATTTGGTTGGCTCTCTCTCTTAGAAGTAATATTCTGGTTTCTCCTCAGATCGTATAAACTTTTTTCTTCTACATATGGAGTGTAGAAAAAAAATAATAAACTGGGGATTCACATTCATTTCTCCTGCTATATTTTCTAGATCACATTCCGCCTTCACTCCCTGTGCCATCATTAATCTCTGGGATTCTCATTTGCTAAAGAATAGTGACTCATTCAGAATTTTAAAAGAAATCAGTAGAAAGCATAATTGGGTTGACCCAACAATTCTGCTTCTAAAGGTACATACCAAGGCATTTTCCGAAAGTGCTATCTGGCTGGGAAACACTAATTACGTAAGAGATCAATGGAGATCAATCAGTTTTGAGGAAGGTCGCATATTATATCCCACCTCAGAGAGTCAATGTTAATGGGCATATATATTAACGGCTCTGAGAAATCCTGCAAGAAAGAAGTTTGTTTAGCTTGGTTTACCTCTGCATTTCCCAATTCATTGACCTCCAAATCCATTTCACCTAACAGCTATGCTGTGTAGGAGCGTGAGCTCTGGAGCCACACTGCCCGGTTCAGCTGCCTAGCCCTTACTTAACTTCTCTAATCTTTACTTCTCTCATCCATAAAATAGAAATAATATTAATCAAACTTTAAAACCTTGTGCGCATTGGATGAAAAAAATGCATGTAAGGCACAATACTAAGCACTCAACAAATTTATCTAAAATTGTTAAGATTTTTCAAAATTAATGTTTATAGAATATAATTTGAAAATGTCATCACAAGTAATCAGATAAAGCCATAAAAATGCAAACACAAGTAATTGCTGAAGGTCTATAAAGTGCTGCTGTAAATCCAAAATTTATTGTAAGGCTTCCAGGTAGCATATGTCTGTGAAAAGGAAGGAGATTATTTGCAATCTTGGCAATTTGGGGTTTTCATTCAGTTAGGAAGGACCAGGCAGCTGTTGTGGCCACTGCTGGGATCTGCTGATGTCTCTCTAGATGTGTACAGGCACACAGATGGTCCACAGAAGGATAAAGGGAAAGCTGGTGCTCAAAGACAGATAAAGGAAGGGCAGAGGGAGACGGGAGTGCTGACAGGTGCTGCTTCTCTTGCCCCAATCAGTGGAAAGAGGACATCTATCTTTCCATTAATTTATCCCTTTTCCTCATCTCACAGAGGGAAAAGATGTTCTTAGAAGTTAACTGTTCCCAAAGAAAGATAAATGACAATCTCTTTCTTTAAAACAGAAAATGGAGAATTATATAGTAAAAATAACTTGTTTTTTCTAAAATGTGGGGTTAGGTGAAATCACACACAAAAAAGACAATACAGAATAAATATAGCAGGCTTCTTTTAGGCTCACAAGTTAGAAAGACATTAAGAAGACATTAAGACATCTAAGAAGACATTAGACAACTAATATAGCCCTTGTCCATATTTTTTTATAGCTATTACTTTTCTACATAGCAAAGCATTTTATACTCTGAAGAATTTTAATTGGGAAAATATCACTGCGGTGTAACTGGTAACAATTTCATCACATTTATACAATGGGAAAACAGAAGATTTCATTGATATTAATGCATAGTTGGGAAACAAATAGTTACCCTTGACTCTAATGATCGAATAGACATTTTTGTCCAAAAAGAAATTAAATATTATGTTTTCTACAATGTACCTTGGCTGCATGCTTTTCTATGATTAAGCTGTCTCTTTAAAGTGTTAGTCACACAATTTGTACCTGGATAGGGTTATATGGCTCATCAAGAAATCTTTATGTGACACAGAGTTACATAAATAGGCTGCCTGATGTATTATTCCTTGTTGTAAAAATGTTTATCTTTTCCGAGTGTGATGATGAGCATTTGATTCATTTGTTCATGCCTCTCTAAGGATGATTTATCAATGTCAATGATACTTAGAGATGTGAGAGCAATTAATGTTGCTTCAAGTTAAGTTAATATGACAGCCCCACTAAAAGTACCCCAGGAATACATTGCTTCTTGTATGGTTAAGATCACTTACTTTGTGACTGAAACTAACAAGTCAACCTCAAGAGTTCATTGTATATTTCTGGGCAAACTGGAGAAACTATATGAAGTGTACAAAAACTATTACTCCACTTCAGTATTGCATTTATACAAAATTAGCCAGCAGAGCCAAGAAAGCCAGCAGAGCCAATATAGGCCTGACCTCTTTTGTTTTCCTTTTTTCTTGCATGCAATAGCAGTTTGATGTTTTGTTTTGACATAACAGAAATTTCAATTTGAGATTACTATGTATTGTGCAAATTAAATATGTGATTTTAATTATGGCATCTTTCTGAATTCATCAAAATCATCAGATATTATGCCATCTTCTGATAATTCTCCCTTTGATCAGATGAATTTCCAAACTTTGCTCTTGCAAAGTAGTTGTAGAAATGAAGCCAGCTCTTTCAGCAGGTTCTGTCTAGCTGCTCACCCTCCCAGATATGAGTGAAGGAATAAATAGGCAGTAGGTAAAGAAGTGTCTTCTGGTGGGAGGAGCTCGGGGAGTTGATAGGTATAGCCTTACAAATGCGAAAATTGGAATTTGATGAGATTACAAGCTGAGGAGACAGTGCTCACGTTGATTTTTTTTTTTCTGAGAAGTTAGTAATGCTCCATGAGAACTATCACAGATATATATGGATACCTATTCAATTGTCACTGGAAAAAATGTTTGTATTGCAGTCTTCTGACCAGTAGGAAATTTTCCAGCATGTATTTTTGCCAGAGCTAAAGAGATATGAACAATATCTTTCACTATCCCAAAAAGATTAGTATATTTTATTTCTTAGTCTTTTTTTCTTTACTTACCTGTTCTTTTTTCTTTCTTTTTTTCTTCCTTTTTTTGGGGGAGTATGTGTGTTTTCAATTGCTTGTTCTTTAAAAACTCTTGAAGTATTTCTAGGTTGAGGAAAGTTGGCTCTCTGGATAAATCAAAATATATCACTCTTAACTTCCAAAGCATATGCATTTATCTGTGGGCAAATGCCTGGAAGTCAAGCTTCTTTGCCACTTAAAAAAATAAATGGATAAAAGAATTCAAATAACATAAAGAGCTCCTATGGCACTGTGTTCTGCATTGTTGCAGCATATTAATACAGAACTCTTCAGAGTCTTAATTTATTTGAGTAGCCCCTGTAAAAATTCATGCCAGAGAGTGGGAGAGAGGTTGGCAGCCAGAGGACTAGATGCCAAACAGCTCCTCACTGGCAGTGGCATCTGGATGGGAGGCTGGCCTGCCTCCGGGACTCTTGGCCAACAGCACTGTTGTCTATACAGACGGCTGTGTATCTGTTCAAGAGTCCAACAACTCTGTGTGTGTGTGTATGTGTGTGCGTGTGTGTGTTTTGGTAAGCTATTATTTCTGGGCCAAAGATTTCCATGGCATTTTTGCATCTGTTGGCACCAATTCTACATTTAACTGCCCCCGTTCCCACCCACTGCTACTTTTTTGTTTTCTGATCAAAAACATTGCACATAAATGGAAATGTATTAAAGGAAGAAAATATCTTTCTTAAGATTTCTCTTCAACACAACAAAGTGTACATAAGTATGACATTGACATTTTTCCAGATGGGCCATCTTCCTTTCCACAAGCCATGAATAATGTTAAAATTCTAATCTCAATGCAAACATTTTCTTGATCCTTTAGATAGAATCTAATCATAAAACTATTAGAAGTTTTTAATCATTAGCAATATAATGAACCATTAAGAAATTCAAGTCAAATTACTCTTTCAGTGTTTCCAGAGAAACAAAATTACAATTTTATAGAATGTAGCAATTGCAATATGACACCAGAAATTGCCACACATCCAATTGACTGGCTTGTCAAAGTCCTACCTTATTGTACAGGATTACAACCTCTTAACCTCCTAAGGTGCTGTTATCTCAAAGTTATTTGTTTTAAGGGTACTCTGACACCAATTCAACCAACATCTACTGGATGGCTCCTTTATGCAAAACCCTGAGAGATGTAAAATTAAATAAGCTATCTGCCCCAAAGCATTTTTTAATGAAGAAAATTGAGAACAGAGTTGTAAACAAGAAAAAGAAACATCAGGAAAAAGAAATAAAAGCCAAAGTACCAAGTAGCATATGGCAGAATATGGTAATAAAGAAATGAACCTCATTCTTACGTGTATCTTACAGAAACATTTCAGTTGAGCTTAGTATTTTAAAGCTGGAAGGGTCATGAAGAGCATGTGATCTAAAATCACTTTCTATATTTTATTGATGAGAAAACTGATTTGGTCATGGTGACTCAGTAGTTAGTACTAGGACATGGGTCCAGTTCTCTCTCAATGCTACTCTTCTTGGTTGTAGAGTTACGACATACTTAAAATGAAATTTGCAGGGAAATCTTTTAATGCCATGGCATAATTTCATGCAATAATCATAAACAATGAACCAAGACTAGGGAATCAGTGTATGATGTCAGTGAGAAATGGAATAGAGGTGCTACAAGTACACACAGTTCTCTTAGACTGGAGTGGCTAGAGCAGGACTCCTCTAAAGATCACTCCGAATCCACCTATAGATGTTGCAGATGATTGTACAAAGAGCATCTGCCAGTACTTTTCTCTCTCCCTACGGTCTGTAAAAATCTCTGTGGAGAGAGGAGGACTGTCCAGAAGCTTATGCATGGACACAATGTCACCTCTAACCTCTGAGTGACCTTAACGTCATAAAAAAGGCTCTCACTCAGATTCATCACTAAAATATCACCATTAGCATCTTGTGATGCAAAAGATTGAGGAATCCGTGGTCCAAAGTAGGGTGTTATGATTGCTTAGTCATATTAAATGGAAGTTATGTACACTACATATAATGTTCATATTGGGCACTATGGAGAAAAACCTCTCTCCAACTTGGTAGTGAGTGAAATAAGATTGTTTTCTAAGTTAAACTAGGTGATCAACATAAAATGGATAGATGCCGTGTTGAACATGGTAATCAACACATATAGTCTATTAAAAGAGGCTAAAGGATCCCAACAGCAGGACCTCTCTATAACCTAAAAAAAATAAGCAGATCTGATTTTAGGTTTTGAGGGTATATGGTCTTTGTTAAAACAATTCAACTCCGCTATTTAGTACAAAAGCAGCTATACACAATATGGAAACAAATGAATTCCTGTAGCTCTATAATGTCTTAATTTAAATTTTTAATTATTAAAAAATACTGAATTGCCAGGCACGGTAGCTCACACCTGTAATCCTAGCACTCTGGGAGGCCGAGGCGGGTGGATCGCTCAAGGTCAGGAGTTCAAAACCAGCCTGAGCAAGAGTCAGACCCCGTCTCTACTAAAAAAATAGAAAGAAATTAACTGGCCAACTAAAGATATATAGAAAAAATTAGCCAGGCATGGTGGCGCATGCCTGTAGTCCCAGCTACTCGGGAGGCTGAGGCAGAAGGATCACTTGAGCCCAGGAGTCTGAG
>CAUYRT010057502.1:0-15372 GCA_963574885.1 Lepilemur ruficaudatus
AAAAAAAAAAAAAAAAAAAAAAAAAAAAAAAAAAAAAAAAAAAAAAAAAAAAAAAAAAACACCTTATAGCACACAAAACTGCACCTAAAAAATGCCTTTGCTTGAATAACTGACAATCAGATAGCAATATAAATACCTCCACGGAATCCATCAGACCTTGCAAGAGGAGCTTCTGGTGAGGAAAATCTCCATCCCCAACTGGAAAATATCCCAGTGTTTGGATTGCTCGTTCTTTCATCTGGAAGAACACAGAATTTTTTTCTTTTAAACAAAGTATATAAGAGCTTTACCACAGAACAGTGTTTCCAAAATGAGATGACAGGAAGGGACACTCTAACTAATGCACCAATGCATAAGCCTTCATATAAAGGCATCCAATTTCACAGAAGTGGGTCTACAAGACACTGGAGGCAAAAATACATAAAACTGAGTCCACTGAGGATCACAGCTGCAAAGAAGAAGCAAGAATGCCCACAACTAGGCTTGACTTTGAAACTGTAATGATTAAAAATGGGTTTCTGGGCCCAGAGGATCTAGGACCAAATCACATCTCGACCGTTTCCATAGCCTTTGCAGGTATGCAACCTTAGGCACGTTCCTTCACTTCACTGTGACTCTTATTTCCTCAGGTTATCTTATACAGAGATGACAACTGTGCCTGCTTCACTAGCCCTTTTGCAAGATTCAATTAATTAATGCATGAAAAGTGCTTAGCATACTTAGCACATTACAAGTGCTTGCCAATGGTTGGCAATTATTAGTTAGTAATAATTGACAAAAACCACACTGTGTGATCTTCTCAAAAAGTTTTTAATAGTTGCTAGACCAAGAGTAAGATTATCATGTTTATTAAACTTATAATAAACTGATATTTCTGCTCATCTTATACCTCAACACTGAGGTGCTTTTATCACAAAGAATATATTTTAAAGTCTATGAAAATATTTAACTAAAACTAAAAAACATAAATATCCTCCCCCTCAAATTACACACACTGCTTACTAATGCTCAGTCTTCTTAAAACAAACTGGTTTTTAGGAGACTAAGATTTAGATTCGGTCTAAAATTATGAAAATTGTAAAACTACTTAATATTTTTATTATGCACCTTTTGCATGACAAAAAAGATTTCTTGATGAATACTTTACTCAAATCTTAATGAAGGCTTAAATTAGAATAACTGAAAAGATGCACACACAAAGGTTCTACACAAATCATCCTTAACTTAAAAGTAGACATTCAGACTTTCTTCTATAATTTAATGGCTCTTTTTGACATTAAATCCTTCTTCCAACTGCAATGCCATCTATCCTCATTATAATTTGGTTTTGCTCATTTATGAACAGAAAGACAGAAATCCAGAAGGAAAGGAAAAAAGAAACTTGCCTTATTTGTTTCTTTACTGGAAGGTATTCTATTTAGTAAGCTTTCTACAAGATGCAATTTGGTAAAGCCAGATCCCTCACTTGGAATTGGGAGAGGACCATTTCTCCCAATTTCACCCAGAGCTGTACAGGCAGCAATTGCCAGGAGGGGTGATGTACTGTCCAAAAATGAGCCTGTAAGCACATTTAGACAAAACAGAGAATGATATACTGTTATCCTTGTGATCCAAAGCAACCAGCAATGTATTCGAGATTTTTTTTAAAAGAAAGCAAAATAAAATCAAAGTCTACAATGTCTTCCAGTTGACAATGTTAACATTTACTCAGTAATGACATGCCATGGCAAACAGGATAGTGTTCTTTTTGAATGTATAAACTTTTTCCCAAAATGAAATCATTCCTGTTATACGAAAGCATGTAGAAAAAAATATACAGAAAAAAATAGAGCACTTTCATTGTTATTAAAAATACAGAATTTATTCAGCATCAAGTAAGTTTTTGTGGAAAAGTTTATGCCTTTAAAGTGCAATGCTGTAAAAAGAAATGTCATATTAAAATTTAACATAATTCAGAAATTATAACATCCAAATCAGCATAAAGATATTAATTACCTATGGTTTCTGTGGCACTCTGAATGAGTTCCTCTTGTTCAGGCAAGAAATCAGCATTTCTCTCAGGGGCTTGTTGCTCTGCAATTCTCATTTTCTTTTTAGCCAAGTATCTTCCCACTGTGAATCCCAACGCAAGCAAGGATCCGTGCTGTATCTCTGGGCTCTAAATTTAACAACACGATAGCATGTGTCTCTGGCTCTCTCTCACATGTGCAAGAAATACATTGAAATAACTGTTTATTAGAATCAGCTCTCCAACGCAACATAAAGCCAAAAAATAAAGTGAGCACTTGAGGTTCCACTGGATGTTAATGAACCAAGCTTAAGAAACAACAGAAACCTTGAGTTTCTCACACAGAGAATTTTGAGAAGCTGAGTCTTGATCCACGTCAAGATTTACATTCCCTAATCCTACGCCCACTCCAACTCTGGGTAAGGTGACTCACTGACATGCTCCTACAGCACCCACCCTTTCTTCTAGCTTATAGCACTTATGTAAGTACAGTATCATAATTTTCAAGCATAATTCCTCCCTAGCGCCAATAAAATACAATGAACAGATCCTATTTCTATGCTAAAACCTCTAAACACAAGGCAGCCAATAAACTATTTAAAAGCAAAGTTTGTTTTTTCATAGGCACAGTGGAAAGCAGCAGTAAATATGGAAGAAAAAAGGAGCAAACATGTCTCCCTTCAGTACTAACCAGGCCCGACCCTCCCTGGCTTCCAAGATCAGATGAGATCGGTGTGTTCTGGGTTGTATGGCTGTAGGTTCTAATGGCCACGCAGTACTAGGAATTCTCATGTATTTACTCACCACTGTACTCCTAGCACCTAAAACAGTGTTTATCAGGCACAGCACTCGTATTTGTTAAATGAACTGACTGAATCAATGTATTATCTACGTCATTTAATCTTTACAATCATAAAAGCAAGGTATTTATAAGTTCATTTTATAAATGAGAACATAAAAACTAAACATAGGCTAGATTTTTTTGTAAAACCCTATCTCCCACAAAAAAGAATAAAGACAAAACTGATAACATACATGATTGTCCTTTGTAGTCTTTATAAGCTGTTCTATCATTGTCTTCAGCTCATTTCCTGATACTGTTGATACCACCACAGAATAAAACAACGCTGCCAATTCACGCATTTCTTCTTTACTGCTATTCATCAGACTCTGAGTGGCATAGAAAAACAAATATATGTTATATATAACCATCCTCCTGTTGACAGCAACATTTAAAAGAGTAAATTATACACTATAATGTTCAATCTATTGGCATCCATGAGAAAAAAACACAGGCTATTATTTCAAAACAAAATGAAAGAAATTCAGTAACCAAAATCTTAGGTACATTTTCAATTAAAGACACACAAGTAGAAAACAGGGCAAATTAACACACAGATGATCTAAAATAGAAGCCACTAAACTTTTTATGTGAAGGGCCAAATAGTCATTGTGGGCCATTTGGTCTCTACTGTAACTACTCCATTCTGCCACTGCCCTGCAAAAGCAGCCATAGACAATATATGTGTAATGGGTATGGCTATCTTCCAACAAAACGTTGTGGACACTATAATGTCCACGTGTCATGAAATGTTACTAGTCTTTTGATCTTTTTTTCAAACATTTAAAAACATAAAAGCCATTCTTAGCTTGCATGCCAAAGAAAAACAGGAGGAGGCCATATCTGGCCTTTGGCCCATCGTCTGACAACCCCTGCTCTAAGAGATCAAAGCTCAAAATCTATAAAATCATTTTAAAATCAGCAAATATTCATAAAGAATAAAAAGCATTTTTAAACTAGAAGCAATTTCATGAGATCAGATTTTCCAGAAAAGTGCAAAACTCACATCTCTTTATAAATTACATTCATATTTTCACACTTAAAGATAAAATCTGTACATTTTACCATAATTCAAGCTTCCATTTTCCAAAAAGAACTACATTATGGGGCACAAGAGGTACATAAAACTGAACAGGCCATACTTGTACTAAAAAAAGTATTCACTGTTTATCTGAAATTCAAATTTAACTGAGCATCTTGTATTTTTATTTGCTAAGCCTGGCAACCCTTTTGGTGTGACCATGGGACAGAACACCCTCATACATGGCTGGTGGAAATGTATACTGGTACCACTCACATGGAAGGTGTGGCAATATCTATCAAAATTATAAAAGCACATGTGCTCTGACCCAGTAATTCCACTTCTGAGGAATCCATCTAAAACACAAACTCTTCCTCATATGCAAAATGATAGATTATTCATTGTAGCAGAGTAGAAGTACCCTAATGACCATCAGTAAAGATCTAAATTATAGTACATTCATACAATGAAAAATAATGAAGCTGTTCAAAGAGGATGCTCTCTCCATAGTTATAGAGGAATAGCTCCAAGTTCTACGGTTAAGTTTAAGGTACAAAATAGCGTGAATAGTATGCTTCTTGTGTAAAAGAAGGGAGAAAAATTAAAAATGTATTTTTTGCATGTATATGCATAAGTAAACTCTAGAAGGCATATCATAGGTCAGTCAAATGATTACTTATGTATGTCTGTCAGAGGTGAGGGGGAAAGGGCAAAAAGCTGGGGGGATTTGGATAGGTGGGAGATGATAATAGAGAGGAGACATTTTACACATTTTTTAATTTAAACTATACAAATCTATTGCCTACTTTTTAAAAAAACTTTTGAAACAGAAAAGGAATTATTTTATACTCATATGACTCTTAATTCATTTCCCATTCTCACCCAGATGGGTCAATGAGATATTAATATATTGAACTACATGCTTCCCAGTGTTTGATGATGAGGGAGTTCTCAAAATGACCTAAAGGCAGAACCTATAGGCACATTGGTAGGAAAAAGAAATCAGGGGGTTAAAGTATGAAATAAACAGGATCAAAGAAAAATATACATGCACAGGACATACCTTTATCCATTCTGTTTTGTCTACAAATTTGGTAGCCAGTTTTTCTGGATACACTGACACAGCTTCCAACAGACAGTACATAACTGGCAAACCTAAATAAGAATACAGTACCATTTTAAATTTCAAGAAAAGCAATGAACATACAGGGATCACTAAATTCCTTCAATGTACAAGGCTACTGCTTTAGCACACATTCCCTCAGTTCTACCAAAAAAAACCCCACATTACACAACTTAAATATAGTATGTAATTCAATACAGCAAATTTATGAATTAGTTATCTATAAAAAGGGATATCTTGTTCTTCACACATACTTCCAAAGTAAAAATATATTATCTATTGTCAGCATTTCTTTCTGAAGACAGAATAAGTATATTAAGAATGAATCAGGTAAGTTTAGAAAAGAAACAAAGACTAATGTTCAGGTACAGAAGTGAAGAGAGAATAATTTTGCTCTAAAATTAGACTTTGCTTAAATGCTTTAATGTCTTTCCTCAGAATTACGACTTCCTACCTCCAACACCTGCTAACAACTGGTGAAGCAGACCAATGTAAATCTGAACAGGGTTGGTTTCCCCACTCTTATTAGAAGATGATGAAGAAGTCGCCTGGCTGCCTGACATTAAAGTCCGTATATAGCGTCCAATGGCTGGGGCGTGATCTTGCATATCAGCCAAACTCTGAGAGGTGGGCACCACCCCCGCACTGTGAGCTAGGCACATGCGCAGGTACAAAACTATCTAAAAACAAAAGGAAGAGGAACACCAGTTAAGCTTCTCAAAAAGTCAGTGTAGGCGGGTACTCTTCAAAGTCACAATTTCCAGTTTTGATTCTCCCACCCTCCTTCATAAAGCTATTCCAATCCTCATGGAAGCCAGAAAATATGACTCAGTGTGTCAACTAAATTAACACAATGGAAAAAAACTTATATAACAAGCTTTTACAAATCCAAAGAGTATTTTAAATGGAGTTTAATGGAGTTAAAATACAAACTTAACTTTTAAAGTCTGCAAATTACAATAAAAATCATTACTTTTTAAAAAGCCACATATATGTGACTAGGCATATAAATCTGGGGCAAATGGCCTATTCCTGTATATTTCCAATTGTGTTTAATCTCTACTGACACAAGAATTGAGAAAATGGTTTCAAATCACCTACAGGAGAATATGACACTATAAAAATCTCTAATATAAACTGGCTACTAAGGAGTCCTCTGGAAGCTCTTTCCTTGATAGCTAAAATAAGACAGGCAGCAACTCACTGTGAATATTCTTACTCACTCTGAACAAGATTATCTCTTGTAATTTAATTAGTGCAAGTCAATGATCTAGAAAATAGAATTTCTCTTAATAACGGTTATAAATTAATCCTTTCCAACCTTCAAAACTAAGTAACCCAAACAACCTCAACAATATCTTGGCTTTAAAACTCAAGTCTAACTTCCTGCAAAATCCCAACAGTAATCACTACAGAGCATCCAGTTCTTTCACAAAAAGTATCTCACAGAGATAAACACATTTATAGACTCCACTATGGACTAAAATAATACCAATTACCAAATTATTATTTTTTAAATAAACAACCTAGTGAAGAACAGTGACACCACAATATGGATTTACCTAGAATACAAAAAATGACAGACATCTCTTTGGGTGTAGCATAATCTTTTAAAATCTTAACAAAAAGCAAATAGAAATATATGAAAGTTCTACCTCTCCAAAAGCTGCAGGGTTAAATGGAAGGACAGTGGTCCCAGTCATGTACTTAACTGGAGTTTTCATTCGATGGGAAGCCTAAGTTAAGAAAGACCAAAACAAACAATTACCGAAAAATTGAGCACATGTGCTCCTCAACTCAAAAACAACTATATTTCTAGCTACATGTCCAAGGTTTGCTTCTGCCTTTTTCTAATCAAAAGATTTTCCTATTAATTATGCTGATTTTTCATGTCCCTCACATCCTAAGTAACAGTTGTTTTGCCTTCCCCAGTCCCAATGTTTTTACTGGCTTATCTAAAAAAGAATTCCAGACATCTACTGGCATGGTCACCCTAGGCCACTGCACGCCACTTATTTTCATTAACAACGGAGGCAGGACGAAAATAAGAGCACAGAGAAAGAATCTCCCGACCACAAATGACTGCACTACGGAAAACAACATCATGCTGCTCCATGCTGACTTCCAACTCCCTTAAAGTGCCTACCCAGCAAAAAGCCAGGGTCACCAGTAGAGGTGAAAGGCACGACAGTATCCTCCAGCATATTCAAGGAAACACTGACATAAAAAGTGAGACATGAGTCAAGGCTGGGGAATCATTATGCCCATGTTCTGATCTACCAGCAAAACACCCTCTGCAAAAGCAGATGGGAATTTCTCTCATGATCACAGTGGAAAAAGCACAAACTGCTCCCTGAAGCATCCTTAAACTTATAGTACCCTGAAGAGTGCCCTTAAAAAGGAGATGAATTTTTAAGCATGTCATACATACTAAGGGGAAAAACCTTTTAACACAGCCAAAATGTTGATGAGCATGAAAAGAATTAGAAGTAACTCATATTTAGGTAAAACATACAAATTACATTAAGAATTATGGTTCTCCTTACTTTGTGCCACCCTCTTATTATAAATATTAACATTAATACTTCTAGAAACTTTACTAATTCAATATTTAGTAATTACATTTTTTCACTTAAAAATGGATGTTTATTTTCATCATCCATTATATGATTCAAACTAATTATGTGAAGTTAAATGCCATACCTTTTCTTGGATATAATATACCATTTCTGGGAAAGAAGGCATCTGCTCAGAAGCACTTTCTTTTCTGTTTCGACCAGGAAGACACCGTAATACTCGTTGGGCTTCTCCATGGACTTCTTCTCGTCTTTTAGAAAGATAAATAAGAACAAAAGTTAAACTTCACCAATTAAAAAAAAAATCATTTGAAGAATAAGAACAGCAATCTGGCAGCTGGAATTCTGAGAAAATGTCTTAAATATATTCTTGGCTATCTAGAATATTGTCAATAAAATACATCATAAGAAATTACTTCTTTTTGGAAATTTCATGAGATTTGGAGAGTCATCTGGCTTGCATCTTTGAATTTTATTCACAAAAAAAAAAAAGAACAGGATATTGCAATTCATTATGTAAATATCTATATGTATGCTTTACCCTGCCAGAGGCAAATCATAAACAACTATAATACATACTTTAAAATTCAGTGACTGCCTAGTGTTCTATATACTCCACCCAAACTCTTAGACTGCTAAGGTATTCAGCTACAATTCTGTACAATTGGCAACTGATAAGTGACATTAATGTGTAAAATGTAAAACCCAACTAACTGCAGACCACCTGGAGATTGACTTCACCAATAATCTTATTCAGATTCTATAAAAAGGATCTTTTAAGTCCTTAATTGCCCCTGAATTGTATCTAGTTTTCCTAACAAAGAGCTGACAAAAAAGAATAAATAAAGCCTCAAAGCTGGGCACAGTGGCATACCCCTGTAGTCCCAGCTACTCAGGAGTATGAGGCAGGAGGATTGGTTACAGCCAGAGTTTGAGGCTGCAATATGCCATGATCATGCCTGTGAACAGCCACTGCACTCCAGCCTGGGCAACAGAGTGAGACTCTGTCTCAAAAAAAAAAAAAAAAGAAAGAAAAAAGAAAACATTATATACAGATATATCTGTAATATCTATATATTATTATGTAAATATACAGGTATATGACAATTCTCTGTCATAACAAAGGCCATACTTTTAATTATTTAATAAACTGCTTCTAAATTTCATAGACCGACATTGCAAACAAAAATTTTAGTAATTTTCAACTAAATTTAAAATGAACTGAAATTCAAATCAATATCCTTCAAAACTTACGGATCTCCTGCAGCCAATAGGAGCAAATATCTGGAAGGTATATGATCCGAGGGAAACACTGTGCTGGCAAATTTCACAGCAACCTGTCGAACTTGAACTTCAGGCTATTTGACACATAAACACACAGAGAGACCATCAAAAAAAAAAGAAAGAAAACTCAATAAGCAACCATTCATTCAAGATGAGTCATTCTAATTGTAAACAATTCAAAATTTTAAGTTGATATTTTAATATATGTGTCTAAATCAATAAAATCAAGACAAATAATTTATTCAAAATCTTTATGTTGTTTAAAAATCTTTTTGTGGCATTACTTAAAGAGTACTTTTATGATTTAAGAGGATCCTCCAAGTAAAACAGAAAGACCCACAAAGACCATAGCTAGAGAATATCTCTGTACATGCCCATCCTCAGCCAAAACCTGGGGCTAGGATCATTGTGACAGTTTCTGGGCACCACCTCTGCCTCTCTAACTCTCGAACCATCAGTCACATGAGTGAAATTCAGGTATTTCGCAGGGATCACAAACAGAGCTTACTTGGAATTCCCATGAATTTGAAACAAAATACCTCCAATGTTCTCAGATTAGCACTAGAGTTAAAACTGACTCCAAAGCAAAGTTTCAACTATATAAATATATTCAATTAATTTATATTAATAATCTATGAATACAAAGTTCAACCAGCAAAGTAGCTTTAGAATCTATTGATCTTAAAGCTTTAGTATCATGTACCTTCCCCCAGGTCATTCCTCAAGCATACATGAGGTAAGAGAGACATAAAGAAATATATACTGTCCCACTCATTCTGGTGTTCTGGCTATTGAGCATTCCTTGAGCTACATTAAAGAGCAACCATATTAAGGACTAGTTTAAATTACACGATTAGCCTAAAGTTTGGCTGCTTTAAATGTAGTCTGTGAAAAGAAATTAGCTTTGGTTTGGTAATATTGTTACATGATTTGATCTGCATGAGTAGAACCAGTATCTACAAGCATTTATGTAAACATCACACTTCCGTTTAAGGTTACCTAGACAAAGTTTTAGGTACGCTATTCTAATGAGCTTCCAAGGAAGCCTAAACATTTTTGTCAATGACATATGACCATGAACCACAAGCAATGGACACCAGGAGCATTGATAATAGGACTCTCTATGTAGCAAATTTTCTGAATGTATATAATGGCACAATTTAATTCTGTCCTATTTCAATACAAACTAGACACTTTTGGAACTTATAATAATTCCCTCAATATAAATGTATTAAACCATGTCAGTTTAATTTCAGGACACAAATTTATCTTAATCTCACCAATACTTTTTGATATCATTCCCTCTTTCAATCTCCTCTCTACTCCCAAAATAGAGGACAAAGAACTGACTAAAGCACATACATATTTTATTTTGTATGTCACATATTATATATACATATGTGTATATCTAAAAATATTCCAAAGTCTACAAACTGCCATGAAAACCAAATAAACAGGATAGAAGGAAGAAGAGCATGTATGATAACACAGGCTTAATTCCTACAGACTCATTTTGACATATGGAATTTATCTTTCATTCTTCTGCTTTTCTCTGACAATGTTACCTACAGAACTCTACCCCAATGGACTACAGAGCTCAGCTACAAGTTAAGACGACAAAACACTTCCTACTTAGAGAACATGGCACTAAGAACAGTTTTCCCACATGCAAGGCTATAAACACAAACATCACTACCACTACTTCTCCCCTAAAATCAAATTTTCAACTGGAAGAATTAAAAACAGATCATAAATCACAGTCCAAGTTAAAGCAAATATTCCTCTCAATTATCAAAGATAGTTAAGGAGAAAGCAATTCAAATTTTGTTCTTAAAAATGTCAAATGTGTATACTGCCAGGTATTATAGCTCACACAGACATACCTTTATTAAGTATGAAGCCACAAGTGCCTCCATGAGAGTTCGCTGTGCTCCTTCCAAAGTGCTATAAGCTCCAACCATCATAGATAATGCTTCCTGAATAGCAAGTCGAGTCTCAGGCTCTTCCTATACAGATGATAAACACGGTGTTTCCCTCCCTGTTGGGTTTCCAGGTGAGCAACCAAAACAGAAAGCATACACTTCCTAGCTATTTTCCTACCTTACACAGGGCTTCAAAAAGCTGCTGCACGAGAGCTATGTCCTTAGTGAATAAATGGGGCATTCGACTGCAAGAGAATATAAGAGTATCATTACTATTATAATAATAAATTTTCATGAGATGAAAAAGGGAGAAAGTGAAACTAAGCACAAATTTTCTGAACTCACAGTGAGTTCTGAACTCACTCTGAACACAATTGTCAGGATCATTAGGTTACCTCTCCCAAGAGCCAAATATTTTTAAAAGTAAACATTTAATTCAACTGTCTAATCCATAAAATCCTTAATGTACATATTTTCCAGATATTCCCTCTACAACATTCCATGCATTCAGTTAACATTTCTGATTTTAACATGAAAAAAATAGCTAAGACCAAATTATAATTTAAACTAAAGGCTATTGTGATAAGGGGCTTTGCTACTTCATGCCAACAGAAAAGGGATAAGGTTTGTCAACAACCCTGCACTGTATCAGTTGATCTGGGGTGGTTTTCTTCTGAATGAACCCTGAAACTTCTTCTGAATGAACCCTGAACCTTCTTCCCCTGCACAATATAGGACAGCAAGACCTAGTCTACACAGGCCAATACAAAATCTGCGCTGGGGCAGAAGCAACACATGGTGCCACTGAGGATGCTTCACCTCTATCTCCCTGCTTTAAAATATAATGAAGGAAGATGACCAGGAGGAACTGGAATGAGGAAATCATACCGAGCAGAAAAAAAAAATCTGTCTTTGGAAACAGGGCTACTCAGAAGCATAAACACTATCAGAAAAGAGAATCACTAGAAAAACCTCAATTACTGAGATTATAAAGACTAGTAGAAGTAGTAACAAAAACACTTAAGGTCAATTAAATGTCTCTAGGATACAAAAAAAAAAAAGTAACCCACTATGACACAATTTGGTTCAAAATCTCATCACAAGACTCCAATTTAATATGGTAACATATCTTCAAATGTAAATTAAAATGTCTCCTTTTTCCTACTACAAAGAAGATGTTTCTAAACAACCTATGACTACTAAATGCATTCCTTTCAGAATCACAACAAATTTATTCTCCATCCATTAATTATTAAATGCCACATAATTATTCTCAGTTTACCAACAGGATATCTCTCACTAAAGAAGAGTTTACTCACCTGGAGAGTTTTCCAACAGCTGAATATGCCATTGACATTAGTTTAGGGTCATTGAAATTAAAAAAAAAAAAAAAAGGAAAAGAACAAAAAACAGACAAAACAAAAAATACAGTAAACAGCAAAACCTTTCGCTGCAATTACATGCATTATTTTACTCCTTGTTAAACCTAGGTCTTTGCCTAACTGCATAATATTAGCATCTGAACAACAACAACAATGTCCAAACCCAGAATCCATCACACTACTAAAAGGTAAAACCAAACAAAACCTTGCATCCGTAACTCATTCCCCAAAAGGAAAATGCAGTGGTCATACAGAAAAGGTTTCTTCTTAGCTAGTGTTGAGTGACCTGCAAATGCCAACATTTACCTTCAAGGCATTAGGAAAACAATTAAGCTCAATGGAAAATTCATCACTCGTCTACAGACTAGGATCGTCCCTCTCTTACCAAAACTGAATGAAGTAAGTTGTAGTGTGATTTTCTAAAAATGTGCACTATAATAAACAACTTCTTCTCCTATCTTCCACCATGAAAAAATTAAGGAGGTCATAGTCATCATGTAAATTATCAAAGTTCCCTCCTCAAGATACATATAGAATTTTACAAGGTTTTATGAAAATCCACAGTCTAACTGATTACTCAGAATACAGTAACAAACTTTTGGCAACTGAAGTTTATCCATTTAACCTAGGGTTCACCTTTCCATACCAAAATGACCACTCTTATGGATTCATCTATTGAGCACACATGCAGCTGTCATCTGGAAGTAAAGGGATTGTGGCCCTGTGGTTATCTGGTCTTTCCAACCTATTTTTAAACATACAGTTTCTCCCCAAAAGCCACAAGGCATTTTTATTTCTACCAATGACTCCAAAGCATCTATTTATGCCGTAAAAATAATCTGAAAGGTTCCCATAGACCTTAACATGCAAGCATTATTTAACAGCAGAAAGAAGTTAGGAGAACCAAGCCTACCTACTCCTCAAAACACAGCTGCACAATGAACAAACAGCTTTTCACTAATAATAATATCTACTAATGCACCTTGACTGTGCTGAACAATTTATGGGTATTAACTCATTTAAAACTCACAATAATCCAATGAGGTGGCAGTATTATTTTCATTTTTCTGATAAAGAACAAAGGTCCAAAGAATTTAAGTAATTCACCAAAGAACAAAACTAGGATTCAAACTCAATTCTCACTTCAAACGATAAGAGCTCGGTCTCACTAAACTGTTGCAAACATGCATTCATGTTTAGCTAAGACTTGAGGAAAATAATGCTAACTAAAGTTCTCAAAACCTTACCATTTTTATTAGCAAATTCTCCTAAATACTGGAGATGATGAGGGAAATACGGCAGGGAGAACCGTAGGATTCAAAAATCTACAATCCAAGGAATCCTCATCCCACTTAGGTTAAGGAATCAAAAATTTACTGAATGCATGTTTTGACAGAATTTTGAATCAGTAAAATCTCAGCCCCTAAGAATTAACACTGTTTCCCAATACAAGCCAAATCTAAATAGTCTCATATGGAAATAAATCATAAATTTTAACTAATTCCTTTAATTCCATTGTTTGCACTGTGCCTAGAGGTAGCATAAAATGCACTTAGCTAGAAAAATGCCGTTTAAAGAAGTGGTATAGACCCCTCAAGATTGACATCAATTTTTTAATGCTAATTTCCAAGAAAAGCAAAAAATAACACTAATTTCTGAAATTTGCACTACTTCAAGTAAAAATGTTAAGAAACAATGAATAGCAAACTTTAACTAACTACATCAATGAGTAGACAAGATTTACTGTAGCAAATACTTTAAAATATGAAATGTTGACAAAATTTAAAACACAAATCACTCACTTCTTTATATTCATTGATCAGTTTAGTGAGGCCATTCAAAAGCATTGGACCTAATGGCTTAATCTTGATTTCTGGACACCTTTAAGAAAACACATATATACAAAGCAAGATAAGATACTTATAATTACGTATCTTTTCTTATGACCACTTCAAATGAGGTTAGAGACGTAACTGAAATAAGTTAAATAATCTATTAAAATCTGAAATTTCTAAAGATGAACAAGCATGATTTCTTTCTAGGTAAGATAGGTAAAAAGATATGTTTCAATTACTTTACCATTCTAGCAGCCTGAAAACCTTATAGTAAAATAGTTCGAAAAAACTTACGTTAAACAAATGTGATGCACAAACTGCAGAGATAATGTCCTTAACTTTGAATTTGTATTTGTGCCAAAAAGTCCATCATACACCACCTATGCAAAAGGAACAAAGTCAAGAACATAAATTAACAAAATAACAATTTACTATTTTCAAATGTTAGTCAGAATTCAACTTGTTCTTCAAAATTAATGTAGTTCTTTTTAATACAGACAAACATTATTAGCTGATCAACTTAGCCTATCAGTAGCTCCTATCAATAGAATGGAGTAACAAACACAATGGTTGATCTCACAAACAAGACTGCAAACTTGTGGGTCTACCACTAGGAAGAAATAAAGAATACACAATGTAGGGAGCCACCAGTCTGCCATTCCATACCACACATGGGACACTAACAGATAACACCATTTGGGGAGAATTAAGTTTCTTAATTACATGTAGTCATTCAGAACAAATTACAATAAAAGCTTCAAAGAAAGCAACAAAATTAGAACATTCTACAAGTGTACGGTCAGGGTAGACGTGCTCTGTGTATTGTGAAATCCTATCTAGAAGGCAAAAAGATCATGTAGATGAGTCCTGCACAGCATCCAGCAAGTTCATATATTAAATATCAACATCAAAAATATCTAAACCCAGCCAGGCGTGGTCGCTCACGCCTGTAATCCTAGCACTCTGGGAGGCCAAGGCAGGCAGATCGCTCAAGGTCAGGAGTTCGAAACCAGCCTGAGCAAGAGCGAGATCCCCATCTCTACTAAAAATAGAAAGAAATTGGCCAACTAAAAATACATAGAAAAAAAAATTAGCCAGACATGGTGGCGCATGCCTGTAGTCCCAGCTACTCAGCAGGCTGAGGCAGTGGAATCGCCTGCACCCAGGAGTTTGAGGTTGCTGTGAGCTAGGCTGACACCACAGCACTCTAGCCTGGGCAACAGAGTGAGACTCTGTGTCAAAAAAAAAAAGAAAGAAAGAAATAGCCATAAACCTGGCTAGGAGAAAGAACAAGAGGTAAGCAGGCCGTAAACAGAATAGGATGCCTAAATCACTAATTATGTAGTAGCAACATGGGATTCTTAAGAAGGCTGCCCCAAA
>CAUYRT010057504.1:0-14493 GCA_963574885.1 Lepilemur ruficaudatus
TGCTCATTTTGGTGCAAATCCTCATTCCACAACACCACACTGAGTGCACAGGAGGAGCAGAGACTTGCGCTGGGACTTGCTACTGTTGAGACACAGGTAGGTGATTCTTCAATATTCTTCAAATAAGGGCTATTTGGAAGGTTCTAGTAACAACTCCTTGGAAATATCCAGTTACTTGAGCCTAAACATAAATCTGCCCACAAACACCGTTGTCAATTCTAAGCTGCTGAATCCAGTGACGATTCTCAAGATGATGGTGACAAGTGCGGATCCTGTTGAAAGACTGAAACAGGATACGCACTTTTCACCTAAAAACAATGCGTGCCTCTCGTGAGTGAGGTTAGGCAACTCCGGCAACACACAGACACAGGACTTGCACTTTCCACCCCTCTCAAAAATCCACTCCAACCAAAGATTCTTAAATTAAGCATGAAAACAGCTACTCTTCGTCAATAATGGACAAAGGACGGTGAAATAATTCTTCAAATAACAGTTATCTGGAAGGCTCTAGTAACAACTCCTTGGAAATATCCAGTTTCTTGGGCCTAAGCATATATCTCCCTGCAAACACCATTTTCGATTCTAAGCTGATGAACCGAGTGATGATTCTCAAGATGACGGTGAAAAGTGCGGATCCTGTTTCAGTCTAAGGAATCAGTCTAAAGACTGACACAGCATCTGCACATTTCCCCTCACAAACAATGCGTGCTTCTCGTGGCTGAGGTTAATCAACTCCGGCAACACACCGAAACAGGACTTGCACTTTCCACCCCTTTCAAAAATCAACTCCAACGAACGAGTCTTAAAATTATGGTGAAAACTGCTACTGTTCCTAAAATAACGGGCAAAGGATGGTGAAAAAATTCTTCAAATAGGTGTTATTTGGAAGGCCCTAATACCAACCTTTTGTAAATATCCGGTGACTGGAGCCTAAACACACATCTGCCTGATAACACCACTTTCAATTTCAAGCTGATGAATCCAGTGATGATTCTGAAGATGATGGTGAAAAGTGCAGATCGTGTTTGAGTCTAAAAGACTATCTAAAGATGGAAACAGGATGCGTACTTTTCACCTCAAAAAAAAAAATGCGTGCTTCTCGTGGCTGTGGTTAATCAACTCACAACACACCGACACAGAACTTGCAATTGCTACCTCTCTCAAAAATCAACCGCAACCAAGGATTCTTAAAAGAAGCGTGAAAACTGCTACTGTTCATAAAATAACGGGCAAAGGAAGGTGAAATAATGCTTCAAATAAGGGTTATTTCGGTGCATCTAGTAACATCTCCTTGGAAATATCCAGTTACCTGCGCTTAAACATAGATCTGCCTGCCAACACCATTTCCGATTCCAAACTGCAGCATCCAGTGATGATTCTCAAGATGATGGTGAAAATTGCGGATCCTGTTTCAGTCCACAAGACTATCTAAAGACTGAAAGAGGATCGGCACTTTTCAACTCAAAGAAATGCGTGCTTCTCGTGGCTGTGGTTAATCAACTCCGGCAACACACCGAGAGAGGACTTGCACTTTCCATCCCTCTCAAAAATCCACTCCAACCAACCATTCTTAAAATAATCTTGATCACATGGAATTAAATTAAAATAATCTTGATCACATGGAATTAAATTAGAAATCAATAAGGAAAAATGTCTGGAAAAGCCCCCAAATATTTTGCAATTAACCAATACACTTCTAAATAATCCCTGAATCAAAGAAGAATCACAAGGAAAATTAGAAAGCATTTTGAACTAAATTAAAATGAAAACTTATGTATCAATATTTGAGTGATGCAGCTAAAACATTAAATGCTTATATTAGAAAATAAGAAAGACATCAAATCAATAACCTAGCTTCTACCTTCAAAAAATAGAAAAAAGCACAAATAAAATACAAAATAAGCAGAAGAAAAGAAATGATGCATGTAAGAGCAGAAATCAGTTAAATAGAATATGGAAAAACAATAGAGAAATTTAATGAAGCCAAAGCTGAACCTTTGGTGAAATCAATAAGTGATAAGCCTTGGCTGGGCACGGTGGCTCACACCTGTAATCCTAGTACTTTGGGAGTCCGAGGCAGGAGGATTGCTTGAGATCAGGAGTTCAAGACCAGCCTGAGCAAGAGTGAGGCCCTGTCTCTACCAAAAATAGAAAAATTAGCCAGGCGTAGTGCTGTGTGTCTGTAGTTCCAGCTGCTTGGGAGGCTGAGGCAGGAGGATCACTTGAGCCCAGGAGTTTGAGGTTGCAGTGAGCTATGATGATGCCACTGCACTCTACCCAGGGCCACAGAGTGAGACTGTCTCAAAAAAAATTTGATAAACCTCTAGCAAGAAAAAATAACAAGACAAAAATTACCAATATCAAGAGTGAAAGAGGAAACACTATTACAGAACCCACACATGTTAAATTGATAATAATGAAATATTATGAACAACTGTACACTAATAGATCTGACAACTTATATGAAATGGACAAATTCTAAGACAAGCTGCCAAAGCTCACTCAAGAAAAAAAAAAAGATAACCTGAATAGCTCTGTATTTACTAAATAAGTTAAATTTCTAGCGTCAAACCTTCACACAACAAAAACTTAATGTCCAGATGGCTTCACTGATAAAATCTACCAGACATACAAGAAAGAAATAATACCAATTTTACACAAACTTTTCCAGCAAATAGAAGAGGGAACACTCCCCAATTCATTCTATAAGGTCAGAATTATCTTTGCATGAAGAACAGACAATGAAATTACAAGAAAAAAAAGCTACAGATCAATATCCTTCATGAACATAGATGCAAAAATTCTTAACACAATCTTAGCAAATTGAATCTAACAATATATAAAAATGATAATACCTCATGACCAAATAGGGTTTTTTCTGAGACTGCAAGTTTGGTTTAACATTGGAAAATAAATCAATACAATTCACTACACAAACAGGATAAAAAAGAAAGACCAAATAATCATCTTAGCAGATGCAGAAAAATCTTTGACAAACTTTAATATCCAATTTGTAATTAAAAACACTTGCAAAATAGGAATAGAAGGAAAATTTCTCAATTTGATAAGGGGCATCTATTAAAGACCTACAATTGGCTAGGTTCATGCCTATAGTCCCAGCACTTTGACAGGCCAAGGCAGGAGGATCATTTGAGGCCAGGAGTTTGAGACCAGCCTGGGCAACATAGCAAGATCCCATCTCTACAAAAAGTAAAAATATTTGCATGTAGTCTGAACTACTCAGGAGGCTGAGATGGGAGGATCACTTAAGCCCAGGAATTTGAGGCTGCAGTGAACTGTGATCAGGCCATGGCACTCCAGCCTGAGAAACACAGCAAGATCCTGTCTCTAAAAAAAAATATATGAACAAAATAAAAAATTTTAAAATCCTTATTACTGATGTCATAATTAATGGTGAAAGACTTCTAAGATCAGGAAGAAGACAAGGATGTCTGTTCTCACCAATTCCATTCGACATTGCACTGGAGGTACTGCAGTAAGGCAAGATACAAGGCCATCCATGTTGGAAAGGGAAAGGGAAATTTAAAAATCTTTTCAGTGTTGGGTGCGGTGGCTCACACCTGTAATCCCAGCACTTTGGGAGGTCGAGGGAAAGGATTGCTTGAGGCCATGAGTTCAAGACCAGCCTGAGCAAGAGTGAGACTCCATCTCTACAAAAAATAGAAAAATTAGCCAGGTGTGGGGGCACATGCCTGTAGTCCCAGCTACTGAGTAGCCTGAGGCAGGAGGATCACTGGAGCCCAGGAGTTGGAGGCTACAGTGAGCTATGACTGCACCACTACACTCCAGCCTGGGAGACAGAGCAAGACTGTCTCAAAGAAACAAAAAACTTTTCAGATGATGTGATCATCTAGGTAGACAATCCTAAGGAAAATACAAAAAGAAAAAAGAGCTACTATAGCTGATATGTAAGTTTAAGTTTGGGAAGGTTGCAGGATAAAAGGTTAAATTTTTTTTAAACCTCCGTTGTATTTTTGTATACTAGCAATGAACCATTAAAAAGTGCAATTTAACAAACAATACCATTTACAACAGCACCAAAATATAAAATATTAATAGTCATACGTTTAACAAAAAATATACAAAATCTACACATTGGAAATTATAAAACATTGCTGAGGGAAATTTGGAAAACACTAAATAGGAGAACTATACTATGCTCACGAGCTGGAAGACTTAATATTGTTAAAATGCCAATCTTTCCCAAATTGACTTACTGAGTCAATGGTATCCCAACCAAAATCTGCAAATAAAAATTTGTAGAAATTGTCAAGCCTATTCTAAAACTTATATAAAAATGCGAAGTCCTAGAATTGAAAAAAAATTTTGAAAAAGAAGAACCAAGTTGGAGGATTTATGTCACCTCATTTTGAGAGTATGAAGCTGCAGTGATGACTGCAGTATTTCTGTTGGCGTAAAGGTAGACACAGAGAAAGGGAACAGACTAGAGAGTACAGAAATTGGACCCACGTTTATTTGACCAACTGATTTTTAGTGGAAGTGCAAAGATAATTCAATGGGGGAAAAGAGTATCTTTTTAAGAATTGCTGCTTGGTACAGCCATTATGGAAAACAGAACAGTGGTTCCTCAAAAAATGAAAAATAGAACTACCGTAAGATCCAGCAATCCCACTGGTGGGTATACATCCAAAGGAGATGAAATCAGTAACTCAAAGAGATGTCTGCACTCACATGTTCATTGCAGCATTATTCGCAATAACCAAGATATGGCATTAGTCTAAGTATTATACAGCATTTAAAAAGAAGGAAATGCTGTCTTTTGCTACAACATGGATGACTCTTCAGGACATTACACTAAGTGAAATAAGTCAGGCACAGAACAGCAAATACTGCATGATTTCACTTATAGTGGAATATAAAACAGCCAAACTCACAGAAGCACAGAGCAGCATGGTGTTACCAGGGGCTGAGCAGTGTTGGGTGGAGAGGAGGCAGATGTTAGTTAGTCAAAGGGTACAAAGTTTCAGTTATGCAGGACAAATAATTTCTAGAGATCTAATATACAGCATGGTGACTATAGTTAACAATACTGTATTGTATACTTGAAATGTGCTATGAAACTAGACCTTAAATGTTCTCACCACACACACACACACACACACACACACACACACACACACACACAGTAACTACGTGAGGTGACGGGTATGTTAGTTAGTTTGATGGTGGCAATCATTTCACAATGTATACATATATCAAAACATCACATTGTACACTGAAAAAATATGCAATTTCAATAAAACCAAAGGAGAAAAAGAATTGCTGCCAAGGCAACTGGGTGGCCATATCCAAAAAATAAACCTCAACCATCACTTCATACAAAAATTAACTCAAAATGGATCAGAGATGTAAATTAACGGCATCTGCACAAGGTCCCGTGTTTCCTCTCTAACCCAGCCCTGTATGGGCCATTGTGTGCAAGGCCACACAGTGCGTCCATGTCACCTTGTCAGTCCTCAGCTTGTGGTTATTGCTTATGCTCTTTTCCACCTGATGGTCTGCACCTTCCATCTAAAACATCGCCCCAATTCAGCAGGAAGCAGCTTGATGACTCGGTCGCCCCTCCTCCCATAGATGTGGAAGGGTAAAATTGACAGTGGGGAATATGTGCCAGGGAAAATGGCCTGAAAAAGGGTAAAAGTGGGCCGGGCGTGGTGGCTCACACCTGTAATCCTAGCACTCTGGGAGGCCAAGGCAGGCTGATCGTTTGAGCTCAGGAGTTTGAGACTAGCCAGAGCAAGAGCAAGACCCTGTCTCTACTAAACAAATTGAAACAAATTAGCTGGACAACTAAAATATATATATACATATATATATATAAAATTAGCCAGGCATGGGGACGCATGCCTGTAGTCCCAGCTACTCAGGAGGCTGAGGCAGGAGGATCGCTTGAGCCCAGGAGTTGGAGGTTGCTGTGAGCTAGACTGACGCCACGGCACTCTAGCCCAGGCAACAGAGTGAGGCTCTGTCTCCAGAGAAAAAAAGGGGGTGAAAGTGTTTTGTGTCTCTTCAAAACCCCCTCACTCTTTTTGAAAACTAAAACCTACATCCCTGCCTCAGGCCAGGGGTTGGGAGGGGCAGGGGAGTGTCCTTTGTTCTTTGTGCCACAGGAGATGGCTAAAGGGAATTGCCCAGGCAGAGGTCAAAAATGGGACTACGGTATTAATAAGACCATTTAAAAGCTCTGTACTTCTGCTCAGAGGCAGGACGTCGGTACTTTGAGATTGGAGTGTGCCAACCTCCTCATTTGCCGACAAATTAATAAACTCCTCTTTCCTTCTCCTAAAAAAAAGTAACAGCAAAACTTTAAAACTTGTGTAAGAAAACACAGGATAAAATCCCAATGACATTGGGCTAGGCAAAGATTCCTTAAGCAGGACAGAAAAAGCCTGAAGTAAAAAAAAGTTAGTACATTGGACTTTATCAAAATGAAACACTTCTGCTCTTCAAAAGACTTTGTTAAATAAAATAAAATGCAAGCCATAGACTGGGAGAGAATACTTGCAAAAATATATATCCAACAAATGACTTACACCTAGAATACATCAAGAACTCTTACAGTACAAAAATAAGACAAGCAATCCAATCAAAAAATGGGCAACCCAGCAACTCCATTCTTGGGTACATATACGTAAGAAAACTGAAAACATATGTCTGCATAAAAACTTGTACACAAGTTCATCGCAGCATTATTTATAATAGCCAAAAAGTGGAAATTACTGAAATGTCTATCAATTAATGAATGAATAAACAAAATTTGGCCCCTACATACAATGGAACATTATTCAGACATAAAAAGGGATGAAGTCCTGATTCACACTGCAACAGGGATGACCTTTGAAAACATGATGCTAACTGGGACAAGCCAGACACAAAAGGCCACATATCACGTGATTCCATTGATAAGAAATGTCCAGAATAGGCAAATCCATAAAGACACAAAGTAGCTTAGCACTTTCCAGGGGCTGGGGCCCAGGGTGGGGTGGGGTGGCGATATGACTACTAATGAGTATGGGGTTTCTTTTGGGGGTAATAAAAATATTCTTGAATTAGATAGGGTTGATGGTGGCACAACTTTGTGAATATATTAAAAAGCACTGAATTGTACCCTTCAAAAGGGTGAATTTTATGGTATTGAGTTATGTCTTAATGCAAATATTTTTGAATGCACAAAGGATAGACTTTCAAATTACCTAAAATGGCCAAAATAAAAATATTTAGTCTACAAGTGTGGCAATGGCACAAAAGAAAAAATGGGCAAAAGATATGAACAGACACTTCACCAGAGAATATATATGAATGGCTAATGGAAAAGATGCTCAACAATTGGCTACTAGGGAAACGCACTTTGAAGTTACAATGAGTTACCATTACACACTCACTGAATGGGTAAAATTAGAAAGACTGACCATACCATATGTTGGACAGAAGGCAGAGAAACTGGAACTCTCCTACACTGCTAGTGGAAATGTATAAACAGTACAAGCATATTGGAAAAATATTGGCAGCTTCTTAAAAAGTGAATCATACACCTACCATATGATCCAGCCACCCTATTCCAAGGCATTTATTTACTCGAGAGAAATGTAAGCACATTTCCATACAAACACTTATACATGTGTGTTCAAGTACACGTACTTGACTGAGCAGCTTTATTTGTAACAGCAAAATACTGGAAACCACCCACATGTGAAAGCATCATCATCAACAAGTGAAAGCATAAACAAATTTTTGTTTATCAATACAGTGGAATCCTCCTCACCAATACAAAGGCATGAACAATTAACACACACAACAACACGGATAAACTGCATAATAATTATACTGATTTAAGAAGACAGACAAAAAAGAAAATATGTTGTGTGATTCAATTTTCATAAAATAGAAAATGCAAACTAAGCTACAGTAACCGTATGCAGAGAGGTGGCTGTCTGGGGGTGGACATCCGAGGAAAGGCAGGAGGGAGGCATGACAAGGGGACAGGGAATCTTTGGGGGTAATGGAGATGTTCATTATCTTGACAGTGTCACAAGTGTATACATATGTCAAAATTGATCAAATTGTACACTTTTAATATGTGCACTTTGTTGTACATCAATCTGAATGAAAGTAAAGAAGTAAAAAATAAATTTAATAATTCCTTCACCCTCCTACCAAAAACACAAATCCTTTGGGTATTCAACCTAGAACATGACTCCATTACTCCTTCTTGATTTATAGGTTGTCATATGTCTTAATTCTATCTCTTTTTAATCCAGGGGAAATGAAATTATTGTTGTTGCTTTATGCAGTCATTGCTTCTTCGAGTTCTGCACCAGAGCTCCCTCCCTCTTGCTTTGTTCCTTGCTTCCTGCCTCTCAGGTCCTTCAGGTGGGACTCCTTCGTCTCAGCTGGAAGTACATCCTTCAGGCTTTCCTTCCCTAGAACCTTCTGTGACGACCTCTCAGTCTCCATCTGAATGTATCTTTATGTTGTCTTAGTTCATTTTGTGCTGCTATAACAGGACACTTGAGACTGGGTGATTTATAAAGAACAGAAATTTCTTTCTTACAGTTCTAGAGGCTGGCAAGTCCAAGGTCAAGGGGCCCTCATTTGGCCAGGGACTTCTTGCTGCCTGATCCCATGGCGGAAAGCTGAAGGGCAAGAGAGGGTGCATGCACACGAAAGAGATAGAGAGAGAGAGAGACAGAGAGAGAGAGAGAGAGAGAGAGAGAGACGGAGGGAGGGAGACGGAGGGAGGGAGAGGGAGGGAGAGAGAGTGTAAGGGGGCCAAACAGGGGCCAAATTCAACCTTTTGTCAACCTCAATAAAAAACAAAGAGAGAATCTCTAAAAGAAAATTGTTTATTCAGGAATAGGCCATTGCAATGGGAATACATGTTCCATAGTAAATTACATGTATATTTAGGGAAGTAAAGGAAGACAAAGGTTTTTAAAGGAAAAATGAGGTGGATCACATAGTTGTTTTGAGTTATTTACCCTTGGCTACAAAGATTAATAACAAGGATGATGCCAGTCGAGGTTGGACAGGCAGTTCCTGGGCAGATACTCTCACAGAAGTACTTTTTGGCGCAAGGTTGCAGTTTTTGTAGTCTTTTCTGATACTTCTTGTTATTGGGCATTTGTGTATGAGAACCCTCCCTTCATGGCCTTTCCTGGCTCTATTTGTCAGGGCTTCTAACACAGGTGACTCCATTTTGATTCTGACAACTTTCACATTTCCCTCTTTTGATCAAGATCTTTCTCTGAAAGCATCACCCACCAATCATCCTGCAGTTGGGTTTCGATTGTCTCTTTATGCCAGGATGGACGTGTCCTGGTTTGATGTGGTCTGGTCTCCTGTTGGAAGTGACTGGTGACTAAGTGTCACTGTCAAAACCCTTTTACGGCCGGGCGCGGTGGCTCACGCCTGTAATCCTAGCACTCTGGGAGGCAGAGGCGGGCGGATCGCTCAAGGTTAGGAGTTCAAAATCAGCCTGAGCAAGAGCGAGACCCCGTCTCTACTATAAATAGAAAGAAATTAATTGGCCAACTAAAAATATATAGAAAAAATTAGCCGGGCATGGTGGCACATGCCTGTAGTCCCAGCTACTCTGGAGGCTGAGGCAGAAGAATCGCTTGAGCCCCCGAGTATGAGGTTGCTGTGAGCTAGGCTGACGCCACAGCACTCACTCTAGCCTGGGCAACAGAGTGAGACTCTGTCTCAAAAAAAAAAAAAACAAAAAAACCTTCCACTAGTCTGTTTTCTTCTGGCTGTAGAAAAGTCTGAAATCAATCTCCACCTTCTCCCCTTGTAGGTAAATTGCTACTTATGCTTGAATAAGGATCCTTTTACTCATGCATCTAGGCACCGGCACTTTGTCGGAGCACTGTTCTAGGCACTGGCAATATAGCAGGAAAAAAAAAAAAACTCCCTGCCTTCATGGAGCTTGCATTACAGTGGAAACTTGAAGTTTAGTAGCTTAATGAGGATTAAGTCTTGATGTGAAGTATTAAATTTACCAAGATTACCAAGAACACAGGATGCTTTTTTATCTTTAGATGAAATTTTTGTGTCTAATTTATTTAGTGCTTGGTTTGGGTCCTCATTTTATTTTCTTAGGTATGAAACTTCTCTTTTCATCCCATCTGTCATCTCATCTTTGAACACTTGTTTCATTGAATGCTGGTTCTTATTAAGTTGTTTTATAGAAGGCAGCATTTATAAAGAATTACTTCCTGTTCCATTAGGATATATTCACATGTAGGCTGGACTCTGTCTTTTGAGTGCAATGCATGATTTCATGTGGTGCTATAGAATTTTTGCATAGCTGTCATGCCATTTTATTTCATCTTGCTCATTCTCTGCTATCTCATCTGAGATTTTGTTAAAGATTTTATACTAGGATTCTCTGCTTCTAGTTAGAGTAGAGGGTGGTATGCCATTCCAGTGGAGGAAGACTGTCAAGCTTTGGATCATTTCTTGAATTAATATGAAGCTCTAGAGTCCTCCTTCCCATAAGAGAGAGAGGCAGCTTCATTGTCCATTTTTCATCATCAGCTATTTCTCTCCAGCAGTAGTTCCTGCCAGTTGTTGATCAGAAGGAGGAAAAAATACAAATGTTTACTCATTTTGTTTCTTTCTAGATTTAGTAATATTGAGCAGAATTATATTTAGCCAATTCAGAAGTTCATCCTCTAGGATTTAGAGTGGGATAAAGAATGCAGCCCTGTTACCCTTCCTTACTGCTCTATAGAATCTTTTCCCCCTAAATAACCAAGTTTTGAAGTTTGTTGGCTTAGGTCAATGGTTTTTAACTTTGGATGCACCAATGGAGCTTTAAAAACTCCTGATGTTTAAAAGATCCTGCTGTTCAGACCGCACCCCAGACCAATTAAATCAGAATCTCTGGAGAAGAAAAACCTGAATATTATTCTTAAAAGTTCCCAAGGTGGTTTTAATACTTGAGAATTAAGCTTGAGAACTGCAAGTTTAGGTTATGCTCCTTTTCTTCTTTTTTAGATACAGGAGATTTTTTTAAAAAAGCAAAAACTCATTTTTCTTATTTTATGATATGCTTTGGGAGAGAAATTCTATGATAAAATTTTAATTTGCCGTCTTCCTAATCACTTCTTAACAAGAAATTGAAGAGTTCTCAATCATTATTTGCTAAATGCTTAAATTATTTATCCTATGTATGATTCAGTCCTCTGAAATCCACTTCTGCCTTTCCCTCAACACACACATATTTTTCACAAGAAACAAAAACAAACCAAACAAAATTTTCTCTATTCTGTTCATGGACCACAGAACAATCCTCATTTTGAATAAGAGTAATACAAGTGCTACAGTTATATACAGTATTAGGAAAACCATAAATTCACTTATTTAACTTGTGGGATCTAAAGTCATGATTCTTCTCTTCAACATCTTGAATGTATATGCATGTGTATGTGTGTACTTTGTGTACATGTGTGTGCACAAACATGTGCACATGTATATGGGGAAAAGAGAAATGACAGGACCTTGAGAGATGCCTGTATTAAACATGCAGGCAGGAAAAGAGAATCCAGTGAAGTTGACTTAGAGAAGTCAGAGAAATAGGAGAACAACTGGATACAAGCCTTCAGAAGGTGGAAAGTATGTCTAAATTTTTCATTTTGGACCTTCAGTGCCTAACATAGTGGCTAGCACAATATATTTGTGAAGTGAACTAATGACTGAATAAAAGAAAAGTATAGTGTCACAGACACCAGCAGAAGAGTGGCAAGTCATATTCTATAAAGATTCATCCTTAAATTGACTATGGAAGCTATTGCATTTGGTCATTGGGAAATCATGGAAGGGACTTCATGTTAGCAAGAAGTGAAGGCAATAAAAAAGTGGATGTAGTGAATATGGATTCCTTTCTCCAGAAGTTGACAAAGAATACAAAAATAAAGTGAAGGAAGTGTAGTGAGTGATAACTCAAGAGGGAAGCACTCTGCAAGAAAGCTTTATTTTAAAATTGTGAAGATTTGGATTTCTGGTTTCTGGAAGCTGAGAGATTGCCATTCTAACAAGTAAAAAGCTGAACAGACTAAAAAAAATCAACAATTCTTGCTGGATCAATAAGAGAGGTGAGAACACAGAGGAAACTCTGGCCCAAGATTAGAGAGACAGACAAGTGAGTTCAAGTAGTCACAGCTTATTGGACCAGAGACTCATAAGCAGAAACCATGGTGGGAACCACTACAGGGGTAAAAAACCTAAACTGTACTTGACAAATTGCTGAAGGGTCAGGGTAGACAAATCTGAGATTAAAAACTCTGGGGGGGCCAGTGTTGGGGAGACCACCACACTTTCGTGAGTTTTGTCTCCAGGCTCTTAACCATGTTCTCATAGTAAACTTCAGAGAAAAATCCCCTCATGTCTATGACAGGGGGAGGGGAAAAGGAGCCATTTTAAAATATGACAGAGCACTCTGTTCTTCTTAACAAGGCCCTTGAGATCCAGGAAGCTCAGAGAACACCAGGTAGTGTAAATGCAAAATAATAATGATGATGATGATAATAACAATAATAACAAACTAGTTAACCAGAGCCTAACCTGATGGGGTATTAGCAGAACCTAAATGATCTGGAGGAAAAGAAATAGTCACTCTAGCCAGCTCTAGCTTTCCATTTAGAAGAAGGAAAATACCCAACTCCAGCACACTCTAGCCATCCTGTCCCATCTAAGGGAGAAGAAAGAAACTGAGAAGCATTTGCGAAGTTCACAGTCCAGAGGAATAATCTCACTAAAAGACTGAGCTCTAATTATAGGACTACAGGATGCTTCCCCCAACACACACATCTTACCACTACTTGATAAAGGCCTATTTATGGCAGTTCTTTATACCTGCTACATCATGTCTGACTATCAAGAAAATATTACAAGGCATACTAAAAAACAAAGCACAGTTTGAAGAAACAGAAGAAGCATCAGAACCAGACATGGCAGAGATGTTAGAATTATTGGACCAGGAATTTAAAACCACTATAATTAATATGCTAAGAGCTCTAATAGATAAGGTTAGACAGCATACAAGAAAAGATGGACAATGTAAGCAAAGGGATGGAAATCCTAAGAAAGATTTTTAAAATGCTAGAAATCAAAAACACTGTAACAGAAGTGAAGAATTCCTTTGATGGGCTTATTAGTAGACTAGACAAAGCTGAGGCAAGAATCTCTGAGCTTGAGTATACACCAATAGAAACTTCCAAAAGTGAAAAGCAAAGACAACAAAGACTGAAAAAAATAGCAAAGAATATACAAGGACTGTAGGACAATTAAAAAGGTATTACATACATGTAATAGGAATACCAGAAGAAGAAGAAAAAAAAAAAGAGAAAGAAACAGAAGAAATATTTGAAACAATAATAAACTATGATTTTCTTCAACTCAATGTCTTCAAGTTAATGTTAAATCAGATCCAGGAAGCTCATACAACACCAAGTTGGATAAATGCAAATAAATAAATAAATACATAAATAATCAAAATGAAGAAGGAGAGGGAGAGGGAGAGGGAGAGGGAGAGGGAGAGGGAAAGGGAGAGGGAGAGGGAGAAGGAGAAAAGAAAAATATTCTGATAAAGCCAGAGGGAAAAAACAACTTATCTATAGAGTGTCAACCCAAAATAAATAATGGAGAAAGATCTCAATCAATGTAGGTTTATTAGGCCAAAGTTGAGGATATATGAAAGAAAAACACAAACCACAGACAAAACTACGACTGTCCTGCTGAAGGGGAATTTGGAATTTTCAGCATTTAAAGGCATACAGAAAGAAAAAGAAAGGGGGGGTGCGGAGGTAGTGAGATAAAATGGTTACATTCTTGTGAGATCCAGGAAGATTTACATTTTACATAAGACAAGGAAAATGTTAGAGGAGAAAAAGAGAATTCAGGAGTCATCAGTTATGTAGATATCCCTGGGTAGGTGGAAGAATGTCTGAACCTATCTTATCTCTCTTCTGCACCTGTGAGGATAAATTTGTAATTCATGATTAGTGTGGAATTGGAAGAGAATTTGGTTTTAGGAGTTAGAAGTAGCCTACAGACCTAAAGTTACAATTTGCATGTCCTTGCTTATGGTAGGCCAGCAAGGAATTTCCATAATGAATTAATATGGGGCCAATCTTTTACAGGTGTCTTTACTTTCTCTTTTGCATAAGGAGTGGGGGTGGGTGGTGCTGAGATTTTTATTTTCTTTTACAAGGGTAACAATGATAAGAATTGAATCCAACTTCACCTCAGAAATGATGTAAGCAAGGAAATAGTGAAGTAAAATATGTAAAGTGTTGAAAGAAAAAACCACCAACTCAAAATTCTGTATCTTGTGAAATTATCCTTTCACTGTGAAGGAGAAATAAAGACTTTCTCAGACAAACAAAAATTGAGGGAATTTGTTGCCAGTAGACTTGCCCTGCAGGAAATGTTAAAAGAAGTTCTTTA
>CAUYRT010057510.1:0-12152 GCA_963574885.1 Lepilemur ruficaudatus
TGCCTGTAGTCCCAGCTACTCAGGAGGCTGAGGCAGAAGGATTGCTTGAGCCCAGGAGTTTGAGGTTGCTGTGAGCTAGGCTGACGCCACGGCACTCTACAGCCCGGGCAACAGAGTGAGACTCTGTCTCAAAAAAAAAAAAAAAATAATAATAATTGAGCTTCTTTTGGAGGATCTGTCTTTGGGTAAATCAAGGGAATTCAAAGAAAGCTTCTCCTCACATTTTGCTGGTTTTCAAGTGCCTTTAACTTGAAGTAATCAATGTACCAAAGCAGCATATTTTGGGGTAGCATTTCATGAACTCCTTAAATGGCTAGATTTGTTTAATGAACAATTCAAACATAATTGCTAAGAATAACTGAATTAGGTAAAAGTAAGTGGGATAACATTGTATAAACAAACATTTTATAGTTTCAAAAATGTTTGTTGATGACTTGAAATCTTAAAGTTATGTTAGATTAAGTAGTAGAATTTCTATTCATTAAATGTGTGAGTCATTTCTAAGCAAGTTAAAATACTGAAACAATTGATAAACGTAAGTTTAAAGTTTACATACTTTGGCATTTTGTTTTTATATGTATAGAAAAGATGAATACACTTGGGTCTGTTAATAAACATGAAAAGTTATATTATGAGGAAATACATGTTTCTAGAAATCATGAAATTGTGTTTATTTGCAGAATGCTGATGTAAAACAGTTCACAATGCTTATTCATTTTCACCAAAAATTAACATTACTAAGGATGAAAAACTCTAATTACATATACTAACTAAAACTAGAGATAATAAAAGAAGCAACTCTGTACATGAGAAAAATAAGAAGGAAGTTATAAGGTAGGAGGATATGTTTTGGTTAAGAAAAAAAGACAAAAATTTTTGTCCTAAAGTAGAATGACTGGTTATTCCACAATGGGAAAGAGCAGGAGCATAGACAAACTAAACAAATATAAGAAAGCTGTAGAAGGTTTGTGAAAAGAAATTTAATAAAAGGAATTTCCAGTGTGGTCAAACATGCTAAGATTGGATGGATTTATTTATAAGATTTAACGAAAGTTAGCTTTAGTATCAATAGTACAGTGATATAAAACTAGAATTTAATCTTCTCTGTTAAAATGGTAAAATTTTCTTCAAGTATCCATATGAAGTTGTATAGGTTTTTCTTTACTTTTTTAAGTGATCTATGGAAAGAAAAGATTGTGTGTTTTTGAACTCCTGACCTTGAGCAATCCTCTCGCCTCGGCCTCCCAGAGTGCTAGGATTACAGGCGTGAGCCACCACGCCCGGCCAAGACTGTGTGTTTTATCAAGATAATTTCTTGTGCTTTATGTTATTTTTTATTACATCTTTTGATTACTTAAGAAAACTGAATCTTCTCAATATTAAAAGAACTAAAGTTTTTGTTTTTTACAACTATGTAACTTTTCTGTATTTGCCTTTGTTTCATAATGACCAGTGATCTTGTTCAATCATGTGCTTTAAATCTTTTCACATTTTTGACTAACCTCCCCAAATCACATTCTAAATTAAGTTTTTTGACCTTAAACTAACTTTGGAATGTTTCAGAGGGCACCTGAAATGTCTCAAAGGATTTTTAAAAGAGAGATATTAAGCTGGTCAGGCTTATTTGATATGTTATATTATAGGGGAAGCATTGTCAAATAAGCTAAACCTTTCTTAAGTAATACTGGATGATATGAGTTATTGATATGAGTGGTCTAGGAATTTATGAAATTTCTTAGGAATCTGAAATGTCCTTGCATATTATCAATCATAATTCTGGTTATTACGTTACTGCATTACAATGAACTCTCATCAGATTTTTAGCCATGGCCTTTTTAAGTCTTGTCACCAGCAGTTAATTGTTTTATTAGTATTCTGATACCTTTCTGAAAGCTTTTGCAAGCAACTATAATCCTAAAGTGCTTCATCTTCAAGGAGATTCATGACAAGTACAACTTTCGGAGTGAGTAAATATGTCAATTCCTTTCAGGCCCAGGAACCTCAAGATAATCTGGGGACCTCAAGAAGGGAGGAATTCACCCAAATCTATAGATACTTCTGGTGAAGTGTGAAGTCTGCCTTGGTGTGGCTTCTCAGGCTCAAGAGGCTTTTAAAAGTCCAGTCTGATATTCCTTATGAAAAGTTCCTGCAAAGCAAAATTAAAGAGAGCCTGTATGGTTAATCACTATTCTTGATGCACTTATGTAATTAATCAGGCCAAGTTTGATGAGACTAAACTTATTTTGCAAACAAAGTAGTCTTACTTTGATTATCTTTGGTAGAAATAAGGATGACTATACAGAAAAAAATTATATTGCAGAAGAAAATTATAGTACACCTGCTATTAGATTGAAGCTCTGTTCATTGTTTTTGAGTTTTTATTATCTACCTATAGACTAGACTGGACCAAAATTATTCTAGTTTCTTCCAATGTCTGGCTATGACTTTCTAACTAAAAACAAGAACTTCTCTGTTCATGAAGACCTATAAGCTGAAGATGGAAAACTCTATGTAAGTTTCAAGGGACAATTCTCATGCGTGGTGTGTGGGCCACTCAGAGTTCACTGAAACAGCTGATGCTATAACTAGAGACATTCAAACTGCAAACCAGGATGAGAAGTTGATGACTTCATGTAGACAGCTCTTCCCAAGAAATCAGAACAAGACTACCCATCATAATGAGAATCTCATACCTCTTAATGTTTTCCTTGCTTATGCCTACCTCTTTCACTTAACAGGATGATGCTGTAATTAGAATTTCACAATCAGTAGCTTCTGCAGGTAACTTGATGGAAGGTTGGATCTCTCATGCCAAACCCATATCGTTTCTTTACATGACCTAAGAGACCTTTTAGTCCACCCAGTGGCTAACGTTAGCAGCATCTCTAACATAATTGTTCAGACCATACTCATGGTACAGAATCAAACTTCTAGACTCACCTGTTCTCACTCCCTATTTTAATATAGCCCAGTCATGAGATACTAGAGTAAAGAATTGCTACCTAGTAGCTGAACAGGGCGGGGACTATGTAGTTGCTAATGCTTTATATAGCACGTGGATAAGTAAACTCAGTTGCAAAAAATGCTAAAGAGCAGGCTGTTTGATTTAAATGAGTAGGTTTTTGGTCTGGCTCATTCTTTATTCAACTTTAGTTTGGCTCATGGGGATCCTGGATAAGGAGCATACTCCGAACTGTTGGTATTATCCTCCCGACAATCATAATAGTAGTTTCCCCGGTGCACTGTATCCTCTCAAAAGGTCTTAAACGTCCACATGCAGCCATTTGCCAAATGCTAAATGGTCTCTTCACAGCTGGGATAATGAAAACTCCAGGAAACACATGAAGATATTTTAATGCTACAAGGAAAGTAACTTTGAAATGACCAGTTCCCTTTCTGTTCCCTGTTTCTGCTTTCTTCACACCTTTTCTGCCTCTAAAGCCAAAACCTCCATGGAGCTCATCGCAACACTTTTATTTTATAGAATGAGGTGGTGCCCAATTCTAGAATCACAAATAAAAGTCAACTACATTTTTAAACTGAAGTTGTTGTAATTTTGTCTTTTTAGAAAGCCATGCCTGGGCTAGTGATAATTCTCAAAATGGGAAAACTTAGTTTTGTGAGTCAATAGACCCCCATTTAGATACGCTCTATTCATTGATAAAATGTCTTAACATTGTAAGGTTGTGAATTATCTCTACACTGATCTATTAATGTCATTTTCCAATAAAATAAAATTAACATAGATTCCAAACAAAATATCATCAAGACACATGGAACTTTACAACCTGGTGCAAAAAAAAAAAATCATATTGCAAAATAAATGTCCATAATTCGTTAAGTCAATGTTGAAAAAAGAAGAGACTGAGACTGTGCATGTGCTCAGTCCCATTACAAAATGATAATAACAACAACATACTGTGGACTGGAGACCCCAAATGGTAAGAATCTAAGGTGAAGAATAAACACTAATTTAAAAATTGGATTGTTCACCCCATTCTCCTCCTTCATGCATACAACCAGGCAACAGTCCTTTCCCCACCCTGGCAGAAGACAGTTTTATTTCTGGGATAAGTTGAACCAGAGAGTGTTACCAAATGCTCGGCCACTCGTCCTCGAGGTCACATCAGAAGAACAAGAACACGTGGTTTGAGGGGAAGGAAAAAGAAGTTTTATTACTTTGCTGGCAAAGGAGGAGGATAGGTACTCCTGTCTGAAATGCCATCCTCCTCCTAATAAGCAGAAATACAGAGCTTTTAAAGGATGGGTTCTTAGCTTCAGGCAATTACTGTTCAACTGCAGTTGATGATTTCATCTCAGCTGAAAACAATCCCGTGACCTCCACCCAGGACCTCCCTTTACCAGGTCCAAGCTGGGCCATCTATTCTTGCACAAATAACAAAAGACTTAATCTGCCCATCCCAACCACTGGCCTGAGACAGGGATGCAGGTTTTTGTTCTCAAAAAGAAGTGGAAGATGTTTTAAAGAGACAGAAAATATTTTTGCCATTTTTTCAGGCCATTCCCTCTGTTACATATTCCCCACTCTCAATATTTCCCTTCCATATCTATGGGAGGAAGCATTACTACTCCGTTACAGATTCCCCCCTGTCAATTTTACCCTTGCATATCTATGGGAGGTAGGGTTACTACTCTGTTACAAAAGCATCTGAACTCAGGAGATTCAGGCATGGCCGAAGGCGGGGTGATGCATCATACTAAAAATGGAGGAACAGGTGACAGTGTGCAGGCTGAATAGGGAGGCCTGCAGCCCTCTGCGCCCACTCAGCTCTCTCAAGGTTTCATTCTCCTACTCCCTGACTTGAGGTTCTGGAATTTTTCTCTGGGGCATCTGACTCTGGGGCACCAGGCAATGATTGTTACACTAATGCTATAGAACAAACAACTGCAAGCCTCAGTGGCATGCAAAAGGAAGCATGCAGCCGGGGTGGCTTGGCTGGGCAAGCTCTGCTCCACATGGCTCTCATTCTGTTCCTACCAGCAGGCTCCCTGGGCATGTTCTAGTCTTGGCAGTGTCAGAAGTGCAATAGGGCAAACATAAACGGGCAAACCTCTCAAAGCCAAGGCCAGAGCTTGCATACCATCATAGCATCTCATTGTATTGGCCATGGCAAGCCATATAGCCACACCCAAGGCACAGGAGGGATATATTCCATCCCCTTAGAGGGAGAAACTGCAAAGTTTCATAGCAAAAAGTATGAATATTGGGCTAGTAATGCAATCTTCCACAAGCTCCAAAGGAAAAAAACAAATTAATGAATACAGATGTTTGGGGTCCTCCACTGAAACAAAACTCAATGTTCTCTCTGGCTTATCACCCTATACTGAATGGCACCAGACAATATGTTCCACCCATGCATGCTGAGTTTGCCTTTGAATTTTTAATGTCCTGGTCTTATATGTGGAGAGACAACCAAGAATCACTAACATTTGTATAAAGCTTCCTAAATGAAAGATTGAGAAAAAAAGAAAAGCAGAAGAAAAGGGCTTAAAGGAAACTATTGATGGGAGAAAATGTTAAAAAAATGTAACAACTATAGCTAATATTCTTAGACTCTTAGGAGAAGATAAATGAATGAAACTTGCAGAGTGTGCCACAAAAAATATTTAAAGGATTGGAAAAACTCTTTAAAAATAGAGAATATTTTTGGACAAGGCAAGATGGAGAACTAGAAGCAGCCTGCATGCACCTCTCTCAAGGAGAGGATGGAAAGTTGCAGGTGGATGCCTACTTATGGATGAGCTTTCTTGGAAAAAGCATTTTGAATCATTGGAGAAACAATAGGGAACAATCAGAGTGAAGGAGAAGGAGACAGGCTGATCCACTGGGTAAGATGAGAAGGTACCTGCAGGAAGCATCCACACATGGGGAAGGACAGGAGGAGAAAGCCCTAGGGCTCCATGCTCCCCCTACGGACACTGCAGCTGGAGCTATGAGGACCCCCTCTCCCACCACAGACCTCTGGACTGATCAGGGAGCTGTGTGGAGTTTGTGCAGTGACATTGCACTGAAGACCAGGCACAGCAGGGCCTCATGGCTTCCATCCCCAAGTTGCTGCAACTGACATTATTCTGCTCTCAGGTTCACAGTGCCTGGTCCACATAGGGCTGGGCTTTGGTACAGTCACTTCAGCATCACCCTGGTCAGGCTGGGGTGGGAGTGGCAGGAGTGGACATTCTTGTGTATCCCAGGACTGGGAGCCTAGCAACTCTCCCCTCACAGGGGATCTGGGCAGAACAGGCATCACAGATGCCATCTGAGAAGCCCCACTGCAACTGCCTCAGTGGGACATGGGCAAGGGGAGAGACCTGACAGCCTGGCAGTCTGGCCCCAAGGCCCTGCCTTGCCATCGGGCCCTGAGGTCCTGCTCTCGAGGGTCTGGTGCTGCTGCTAGGCCTGAAGCTCTGTCCCTAAGGATCCCCTGCTGCTGATAGGCCTGTGGCTCCACTCTTGCCACTCCCACACTGCCACTGGCTTGATTCTGTGGCTGCTCCCCTGAGGCTCCTACCCACTGCCTGGCAGGAAGCATCCCCATGGTCCAATGCCCTGCCAGGGACCTGCTGACTACAAGCCACCATCGCATCTGGACCTGGGTGGAGTGAATGCTGACAGCCCTGAAACCCACTACCACTGTCTAGATAGGCTTGTGCAGCCACCACTGCCACCAATGCAAGGAGACCTAGGCAGAGCAATCTCCTGCAATGCCAGCCTTCATGGAGAGGGAATTGCCCAACCCCTCACCCAAGCTTCCAACAACTGTGTGGGGAACAACCCACCACTTCACACAGAGATCATCCACCACTGGCTTGGACTGTGACAATCACAGGGGAATGGGACAACACAGAATAGCTGCATTACAGGTTCTCAGTGTATCTGCCCATCTTATGCTGAGTCAATCTTCCAGAGTAGGTCACAAAAGCACCATCTAGGGACTTCTCCTTCTTCTTACTAAGTAGGAGAGTTCCCAGCAAAGGAGAACAGGTGTGCTGCAAACCCATCTTCCCTGAGCTGAGAGAAGAGGTTTCAGATGAGAAGAAACCAGCAAAAGAACTTTGGCAACATGAAAGTACAAGCTACTTCAACATCCCCAAAGGATCACAATAGATCTACAGCAATGTACCTCAAACAAAAGAAAATTGTTGAAATGTCAGAAATGTGATTATTAGGCTGAACAAAGTAAATGCAAAAGAAGCAATCCTCCGTGGAATTCAGAAAATGGATGACAAATACGATGAATGGGATTGAAAAGAAAGTTTAAAACCAACACAAAGAAGCAAAAAAAAAAAAAAGTTTCAAGACATCAATGAAAAAAATGAAAACGTCCCTAAAGAGCTAGACAACTCTAACAGACAACTTTAACAGAACTTAAAGAAATGAAAGAGTCACTTAGGGAACATCAGAATACATCAGAAAGCTTCATCAACAGGCTAGATAAAACAGAAGAAAGAATCTCAGAGCTTGAAGACAAAGCTTTCAAACTAACCTAGTTAGTCAAAGATGCAGAAAAAAGAATAAAGAAAAATGAACAATCACGCAGAGAAACATGGGACTATGTGAAACAAGCCAACATACAAATTATAAGTATCCCTGAGGGAGAAGAAGAAAAATCAAAAAGCATGGAAAATCTATTCAAGGAAATTAGTGAGGAAAATATTCATGGTATTGCCAGAGACTTAGCTATCCAGATACAAGACGGTCATCAAACACTGGGAAGATTCATAACAAATAGGACATCTCCAAGCCACATAGTCATCAAACTGGTGAAAATCAAAATGAAAGAGAAAATTCTACAAGCAGCAAAACAAAAGCAGCAACTAACCTACAAAGGAAAACCCATCAGACTAACGGCACACTTCTCAGCAGAGACTTTACAAGCCAGAAGGGATTCAGATCCCATTTTTAGTCTTCTTAAACTTAAATTGCCAGCCAAGAATTTTGTCTCCTGCAAAACTAAGTTTCATAAATGATGGAGAAATAAAGACTTTTCCAGATAAGCAAACACCAAGGGAATTTGTCACTACTAGGCGTGCCCTACAGGTAATACTCCAAAGTGCACTATACATGGAACACCACAATAGGTACCCACCAGTGTAAAAATCATGCAAAAGTTAAAGCTAACACTCTTATAAAACAATAGCACAAGAGAGAAAACAAAACAACAAGGTATCATGTCACATGCTGAACAGAACAGTATCCCACATATCAATACTAACACTGAATGTGAACAGTCTTAATGCCCCATTAAAAGAAACAGACTGGCTGAAAGGATGAAAAAACATAAGCCAAGTATATGCTGTCTCCAAGAAACACATCTAAGTCACAAGGATTCACACAGACTCAAGGTAAAGGGAAAGAAAAAAAATTCCATGGAAATGGAAACCAAAAGCAAGCAGATGTAGCCATTTGCAGATGAAATAGACTTTAAATTAACACAAATTAATGATGGTAAAAAAAAGACAAATATGGTCATTATATAATGGTAAAGGGAGCAATTCAATAAGAAAACATAACAATCCTAAATATATATGCACCTAACATAGGAGCTTCCACATTCAGAAAGAAAATTCTACTAGATTTAAGCAAAGAAATAAACAGTAGCCTCATAATTGCCAGGGACTTCTACACCCCACTGACAAAACTGGACAGATCAACAAAGCAGAAAATCAATAAAGAAAACACCAGACTTAAATGAGACCCTAGAACAAATGGCTCTAACAGGCATTTAGAGAACATTCTACTCCCAAACTACTGAATATACATTCTTCTCATCAGCACATGGGATATTTTCCAAGACTGATAATATTGTAGGTCACAAAACAAGTCTCAGCAAATTCAAAGAATCGAAATCATACCATGTATATTTTCAGACCACAGTAGGCAAAAACTAGAAATCAATTCCAAGAGAAACACTCACATTTGCACAAAGTCATGGAAATTAACCTGCTGCTGAACAATCCTTGAGTCAACGAAAAAATTAAGATGGAAATCAAAAGATTCCTCAAACTGAATGACAAAGGGGACACAAGCTTTCAAAATCTATGGGATACAGAAAAGGCAGTCCTAAGGAGAAAGTTCATAGCCTTAAATCCCTACATCAAAAGACAGAAAGATCACAAAGTAACAACCTAAGGTCACATCTTAAAAACTGGAAAAAGAAGAGCAAACCAAACCCAAAGCCAGCAAAAGACAAGAAATGACATATCTCAGAGCAGAATTAAATGAAATGTAAACAAAAAAATGAAGGATCAGTAAAACAAAAAGTTGGTTCCCTGAAATGATAAACAAAATTGATAGACTACTAGCCATATTAACCAGAAATAGAAGAAAATGGACTCAAATAAACTCAATCAGGAATGTAAAAGGAGGCATTACAACTGATACCACAGATATACAAAATATCATCCATGAATACTATGAAAATCTCTACTCACACAAACTAGAAATGTAGAGGAAATGGATAAATTCCTGGAAACACCCAAACTCCCAAGCCTGAATCAGGAAGAAATAGAAACACTGAATAGATCAATAATGAGCAGAGAGATTGAAGCAGTAATAAAATATCTTCCAACAACAACAATAAAAAAAGCCCTGGACTAGATGGATTCACAGCCAAATTCTACCAGACTTACAAAGAATAACCTATCCTACAGAAATTGTTTCATAGCATCAAGAAGGAGGAAATTCTCCCTAACTCATTCTATGAAGCCAGTATCACCTTGATACCCAAGCCAGGAAATGACACAACAATGACAAAAAAAGAAAACTACAGACCAGTATCCCTTATAAACATAGATGCAAAAATCCTGAGCAAAATACTAGCAAACTGAATTAAACAGCACATCAAAAGAATACCTCATCATGATCAGGTGATATCATCCCAGGGATGCAAGGATCTATTAACATATGCAAATTAATAAACACGATTCACCACATAAACAGAAGCAAAAACAAAGACCATATGATCATTTCAATAGATGCAGAAAAAACATTCAATAAAATCCAGAACCCTTTCATGTTGAAAACCCTCAACAAACTAGGCATAAAAGGAATATACCTCAAAATTATAGAAGCCATATATGACAAACCCACAGCCAACATCATATTGAATGGGGAAAAGTTGAAAGCATCTCCCTAAAATCTAGAACAAGACAAGGATACCCACTTTCACCACTTCTATTCAAAATAATACTGGAATTCCTAGCAAGAGCAATCCAGCAAGAGAAATAAATAAAGGACATCCTAATTGAGAAAGGGGAGGTTAGGCTATCCCTGTTTGCTGACGATATGATCCTATATCTAGAAAACCCTAAAGACTCCACCAAAAGAATCCTGGAATTGATAAATAAATTCAGCAAATTCTCAAGTTACAAAATCAATGCATATAAATCAGTAGCATTTCTATATATTAATAACAGTCAAGCTGAGAGTCAAGGACTCAATACCATTTACAATAGCTACAAAGAAAAAATACTTAGGAATATTTTTAACCACAGAGGTGAAAGATCTCTACAAGGAGAACCACAAAACACTGATGAAAGTAACTGCAGATGATACAAACAAATGGAAAAATATCCCATGCTCTAGGATTAATAGAATCAACATCATTAAAATGTCTATACTGCCCGAAGGATCGCTTGAGCCCAGGAGTTTGAGGTTGCTGTGAGCTAGGCTGATGCCATGGCACTCTACAGCCCGGGCAACAGAGTGAGACTCTGTCTCAAAAAAAAAAAAAAAAAATGTCTATACTGCCCAAGGTGATTTACAGATTCAACACAATTTCATCAAAATGCCAATGACTAACTTCACAGATCTAGAAAAAAATAATTACAAACTTCATTTGGAACCAAAACAGAGCCCAAATAGCCAAAGCAATCATAAGCAAAAAGAATAAATCTGGGGGTATCACATTATCTGACTTCAAATTATACTATAAGGCTATAGTAACTAAAACAGCATTGTATAAAAGTAAAGACATAGACCAGAAATAAAACCATATAGCTACAACCAACTGATCTTCAACAAAGCAGACAAAAACATGCACTGGGGAAAGGAAGCCCTATCCAATAAACGGTGCTGGGAAAATTGGATAACCACACGCAGAAGAATGAAACAGGATCCCTATCTCTTGCCATTTAGAAAAATTAATTCTAGATGGATTAAAGACTTAAATGTAAGGCATAAAACCATAAAAATTCTAGAAGAAAACATAGGAAAAACTCTTCTAGACATTGGCCTAGGCAAAGAATTTATCACTTAGACCCCAAGGGCAAATATAGCAATAACAAAAACGAATAAATGGGACTTGATTAAATTAAAAACTTTCTGCACAGGCAAGGAAATAATCAACAGAGTAAATAGGCAACCTACCAAATGGGAGAAAATATTCACAAGCTATATATGTGCAAAAATGGACGAATTTCCAGAATCTACAAAGAACTCAAACAAATCACCAAGGGAAAAACAAAGAACCCCATTAAAAAGTGGGCAAAAGACTTGGACAGAAGTTTTTCAAAAGATAAACAAATGACCAAGAAACATATGAAAAAATGCTCAACATCACTAATCATCAGGGAAAGGCAAATTATAACCATGGTGAGATACCATCTCACACCAGTCAGAATGGCTATTATTAAAAAGTCAAAAAACAATAGATGCTGGCATGGAAGCAGTGAGAAAGGAACAATTATACACTATTTGTGGGACTGCAAATTAGTACAACCTCTATGGAAAACGGTATGGAGATTCTCCAAATAAATAAACGTAGACCTACCATTCAATCCAGCAATCCCAGGACTGGGTATCTATCCAAAGGAAATGAAGTCATTTTATCCAAAAGACATCAGCACTTGCATATTTATTGCAGTACAATTCACAGTTGCAAAGATGTGGAATCAACCTAAGTACCCATCAATACACGAGTGGATAAAGAAAATGTTCAATATCTCTAATCATTAGAGAAATGCAAATCAAAACCACGAGATACCACCTAACCCCAGTGAGATTGGCCTCTATCAAAAAATCCCAAAACAACAAATGCTGGCAAGGATGTGGAGAGATAGGGACACTCTTACACTGCTGGTGGGACTGCAAATTAGTGCAACCTCTATAGAAAAGAATTTGGAGATTCCTC
>CAUYRT010057511.1:0-11804 GCA_963574885.1 Lepilemur ruficaudatus
GCAACCTCAAACTCCTGGGCTCAAGCAATTCTTCTGCCTCAGCCTCCCGAGTAGCTGGGACTACAGGCATGCGCCACCATGCCCGGCTAATTTTTTACATATATTTTTAGTTGTCCAATTAATTTCTTTCTATTTATAGTAGAGACGGGGTCTCGCTCTTGCTCAGGCTGGCCTTGAACTCCTGACCTTGAGCTATCCACCCACCTCGGCCTCCCAGAGTGCTAGGATTACAGGCGTGAGCCACCGCGCCCCGCCCACATTTAAGTCTTTAATCCATCTTGAACTAATTTTTGTATATGGCAAGAGATATAGGGATCCTGGTTAATTCTGCATGTGGCTAATTTTCCCAGCACCATTTGTTGAATAGAGCTTCCTTTCCTATGTTGTTGTCTGCTTTCTCAAAGATCAGTTGGTTGTAGGTAGATGGCTTTATTTCTGGGCACTCTCTTCTGTTCCATTGGTCTATGACTCTGCTTTTATACCAATACCATACTATTTTGGTTACTATAGCCTTGTAGTATAATCTGAAGTCAGGTAATGTAAGGCATACAGATTTGTTCTTTTTACTTAAGATTGCTTTGCCTATTTGGGCTCTTCTTTGGTTCCAAATAAAGGTTGGGATTTTTTTCTAGATCTGTGAAATATGTTACTGGTATTTTGATGGGTATTGCGTTGAATCTGTAAATCACTTTGGGTAGTATGGACATTTTAACTATGTTGATTCTACCAATCCATGAGCAGGGGATTTTTTCCATTTGTTTGTGTCATCTGTGATTTCTTTCATCAGTGTTTTGTAGTTCTCCTTGTAGAGGTCTTTAATGTCCTGTTATGTATATTCCTAGTTTTTTTTTTTTTTACCTATTGAGAATGGTAGAGTCCTTGATTTGACTCTCAGCTTGACTGTCATTAGTATACAGAAATGCTACTGATTTGTGTACATTAATTTTGTAACCTGAGGCTTTGCTGAACTTATTTATCAATTCCAGTGGAGTCTTCAGGGTTTTCTAGATGTAATATCAACAAACAGATAGTTTGACCTCCTTTTTCCCAATTTGGATGCCCTTTATTTCCTTCTCTTGCCTGATTGCTCTGGCTTCCAATACTATGTTGAATAGAAGTGGTAACAGTGGACACTCTTGTCTTGTTCCAGTTCTTAGTAGCGCTTTCAACTTTTCCCAATTCATTATGATGTTGCCCATGGCTTTGTTGTATATGGCTTTTATAATTTTGAGGTATGTTTCTTCTATGCCTAGTTTGTTGAGGGTTTTTATTATGAAAGGGTACTGGATTTTGTTGAATGCTTTTTCTGCATCTATTGAGATGAACATGTGGTCTTTGTTTTTGTTTATGTGATGAATCACATTTATCGATTTGTATATGTTAAACCATCCTTGCATTCCTCGGATGAAATCCACTTGATCATGGTGGATTGTCTTTTTCTTTTTTTTTTTTTTGAAACAGTGTCTCACTCTGTTACCCAGGCTAGAGTGCCGTGGCGTCAGCCTAGCTCACAGCAACCTCAAACTCCTGGGCTCAAGCAATCCTCCTGCCTCAGCCTCCCAAGTAACTGGGACTACAAGCACACACCACCGTACCTGGCTAGTTTTTTCTGTATATTTTTAGTTGTCCAGCTAATTTCCTTCTATTTTTAGTAGAGACAAGGTCTTGCTCTTGCTCAGGCTGGTCTCGAACTCCTGAGCTCAAAGGATCCACCTGCCTCAGCCTCCCAGAGTGCTAGGATTACAGGCATGAGCCACCGCACCTGGCCAGTGGATTATCTTTTTGATGTGCTGTTGAGTTCAGTTTGCTATTATTTTGTTGAGGATTTTTGCATCAGTGTTTAGAAAGAATAGTGGTCTGCTTTTCTTTTCTGTTGTGTCCTTTCCTGGCTTTGGTATCAGGGTGATAGTGGTTTTGTAGAATGAGTTAGGGAGGATTCCCTTCTTCTTGACGTTATGGAATAGTGCAACATGGAATAGGTACCAGTTCTTTGTAGGTCTGGTAGAATTTAGCTGCAGATCCATCTGGTCCAGTGCCTTTTTTTGTTGGGAGATTTTTTATTACTGCTTCAATCTCACTGCTCATTATTGGTCTGTTCAGGGTTTCTATTTCTTCCTGATTCAGGCTTGGAATGTTGTGTGTTTCCAGAAATTTATCCATTTCCTCTAGATTTTCTGGTTTGTGTGCATAGAGATGTTCATAGTGTTCTCGGATAATCTTATGTATTTCTGTGTTATCAGTTATAAAGTATCCTATTTCACTTCTGACTCAGCTTATTTGAACACTCTCTCTTCTTGGTTAATCTATTAGCAGTCTATCAGTCTATCAATTTTGTTTATCTTTTCAAAGTACTAACTTTTCGTTTCCTTTGTCCTTTGTATTGTTAATTTTTAATTTCATTTAGTTCTGCTCTGATGTTTGTTATTTCTTGTCATCTGCTAGCTTTGGGTTTGGTTTGTTTTTGTCTTTCTAGTTCCTTGAGGTGTGACATTAGGTTATTAATCTGTGACCTTTCTGCTTTTTGATATAGGCATTTAGTGCTATAAAATTTCCTCTTAGTACTGCTTTTGCTGTATCCATAAGATTTTGGTACTTGGTGTTACCATTACCATTCAATTCAAAAATTTTTTTATTTCCATCTTGATTTTGTCATTGACCCAAAGATCATTCACCACTATCAAGTGTGTTTCATACCAGGGATGCAAAGATGGTTAAACATATGCAAACCACTGAATGTGACTCAACACATAAACATAATTAAAAGCAAAAACCACATGATCATGGGGAAAAGCTAAAAGCATTCCCCCTAAGAACTGGAATAAAACTATGATGCCCATTATCACTATTTCTATTCTACATAGTTCTGGAAGTCCTAGCCAGAGCAATCAGGCAAGAGAAAAATAAAGGGCAACCAAATCAGAAAAGAGAAGGCCAGACTATCCTTGTTTGCTGATGATACGATCTTGTATCTAGAACCCTAAGTATTCCTCCACAAGACTCCTACAATTCATAAAGAAATTCAGTAAAGTCTCAGGTTACAAAATTAATGTACACAAATCAGTAGTGTTTCTATAAACTAATAATAGCTAAGCTGAGAATCAAATTAAGAACTCAATGCCATTTACAACAACTGCAAAAAAAATAAAATACCCAGAAAAACATTTAATGAAGGAGGTAAAAGATATCTACAAGGAAAACTACAAAACACTGATGTATGAAATCACTGATGACATAAACTAATAGAAAAACTTTCCATGCTCATGGGCTAAAAGAATCAATATTGTTAAAGTGTACATATTGCCCAAAATGATTTGCAGATTTAATGCTGTTCCCATCAAAATATCAATTTTTTTTCACAGAATTGGAAAAAATAATTCTAAGTTCAATATGGAATAAGAAAAAAAAAAGCCCCAAAAGCCAAAGCACAAAGAACAAATCTGGAGGCATCACATCCCAACTTCTAATTATACTACAAGGCTATAGTAACCAAAACAGAATGGTTTTGATATAAAAGCAGGCACATAGATCAATGAAACAGAATAGGGAACCCAGAAATAAAACTGTATATCTACAACCAACTGAGTTTTGACAAAGCAGACAAAAACATATACTTGGGAAAGGATGCTCTATTAGTGAATGACACTGGGAAGATTGAATAGACACATGCACAAGAATGAATTTGTACCTCTCTCATCGTATACAAAAACTAAACTAAGATGGATTAAAGACTTAAATAAAAAACCTGACACCTAAAAATTCTAGAAGAAAATCTAAGAAAAGCTCTTCTGGACTTGGCCTTCGCAAAGAATTTATGAATGAGTCCTTAACACCAAATACAACATAAACAAATATAAATAAATGGGACTTACTTAAATTAAAAAGGTTTCTGCACAGCAATAATCTACAAATAGATAACCTACAGAATGGGAGAAAATATTCAGAAACTATACATCTGACAAAGGACTAATATCTAGAATCTATAAGAAACTCAAACAAATCAGCAAGAATAAAAAAAGTAATCCCATTAAAATGTGGGCAAAAGACATGAATAGATATTTTGCAAATGAAGATATACAAATAGTCAAAAAACATATGAAAAAGTACTCAACATTACTAATCATCAAGAAATACAAATTAAAACCACAAGGAGAGATCACCTTACCCCTGTCCAAATGGCCATTATTAAAAAATAAAAAAATAATAGATGTTGGCATGGATGGAGTGAAAATTGAATACTTTTACAATGTTGGTGGAAATGTAAATTAGTATCACCTCATGGAAAATAAAATAATATGGAGTTTCCTCAAAGAACTTAAAGTAGACCTGCCATTAGATCCAGCAATCCCACTGCTGGGTATCTAGCCTGCCCTCCCCTGCCCCCCAAAAGATGTAATTTTTATCAAAAAAAAGTCACTTAAATGTTTATTGCAGCACAATTTACAATTACAAAGATATGAAATCAACTTAAGTGCCCATCAACTGATGAGCAGATAAAGAAAATGTGGTGTATATATAATAGAGTACTACTCAGTCATAAAAAAGAATGAAATAATGGATTTTGCAGCTACCTGGATGAAACCAGAGGCCATTATCTTAAGTTAAGTATCTCAGGAATGGTTAAACAAATATTGAATATTCTCACTTATAAGTGGGAGCTAAGAAGTGGCTATGCTTGGTTATACAGAGTTGGATATTGGAAACTCAGAAGGAGGAGGATGAGAGGATCATGTGTGATGAAAAATTACCTATTAGGTACAATGTACACTGTTTAGGATGCTGGGTACACTGTAAGTCCTGACTTCTCCACTATACAATTCTCCCATGTAACAAAAAACAACTTATATCCCCCAAATCTATTGAAATAAAGAAAAAATAAAAAAATGGGGAGTTTAAATTTTTAGAATATTTGGAATACAAGCTGCAGCTTTTTCCTTATGCTTCCTTAAAAAAGAAAAAAGAAAAGATACAACAGCAACAACAACAAAACCCCACACCTAACCGTCTATCTTACTTCTTTGGGGGGAAAAGGATGACATAATTTTGGGCCTGGATCACCATACTAGGTCAGTATTTGTGGTTTGTCATCTCTCTAATTGTTGTAGGTTTATATACTTGTATTATTTCATCATAATTTGCTGTAAACTCTTTGTTAATAATGAACAAAATAAAAAATAAGAGCAGAATTGTAAAACTTAGAATATGAGAAGATAAATTTGAAAAAATATACTTTAGAAATTGGAACAAAAAATTAAAGAGATGAGAGGTAGAAAAGAAAAAAAGAAATAAAATTATAGCACAGATATCTAAGTCTTACCATTTCGTGTTTTCCACAAAATAAAACAAATGTAAGGAAGAAAATAATAAATAAAATTCCCTATTTAAAATTTTTCAGAACTGAAAGGAATGAACGGAAGCATAATCCATACCAAGGAATATAACATTTGGCTTAATCATGACAAAGGATATGAGTTTACAAGCTTCCAGGATGATAAATATAAGGAAAAATAAATGAAACATAGCAATCACACCTGACCCTGTAGCATGGCAAAGGCCTAATGGCAAGATTGGAAGTTAGACAAAAACAAAAGGAAACAATTCCTTTAAAATTTCTCAAGGATTTAATTCTCAGGTATATACTCAAGCATATTAATAATCCTCAAAGATTATTATTTTAAATCTAGTAATTCTATACCCAGCTAAAATGTGTTATAATGATTCATTATTGGAATGTTATCCAACGTGAAAGAGATGATGCTTATCAAAGTGTGATGTTAGAGCAAGCTGTGAAATTTACCGAGGAAATGGCAATTGCAATACTGTTCAGTCAGTCCAAGTGTAAAGTGAAAGAGGAAATGCTGTAAGGAGCTTATCTTTGGGGAAAGCTCCATTGTTATCCTCATGACCCCTCTATCCAGGGAAAGAGATACCTTCTCCAACTCAACACTTGTAACTGAGAGATTCAACTTAACCACTCAGAGATAAATATATGCCCTGTGTAGAAGGAGGGCATAGTAGCATGGAATCTGTCTCCCACCCAGAAGGCAAAATATAGGCAGAGAATTTATCTGAAGTTTCACTCAAATCATGGACAGATTTTCTACAGAAAACTAGAAATTCTTGGAATCTTCTTACAAGTGTTTTTTACGGGCCATTTTATTATGATATCTTGAGAAATGAAAAAATCTTAGTAACAGTAGTGTTACAGGTGTTTACAGATATCATCCAGATAGGTTTTCTATCATGTTCTTCCAATACACTTGATATTTTCTAAAATATGGGACAAACCCCCTTTTGATGAAAACAATGTTTGAATATAAATGTAATTGACAAAAGTTTGTGCTTAAATTGACACTTGCATCCACACACATAGTGTTCCATTATTCCAACTGGGGGCGGGGTGGGGGGGGTGGATGAAGGATTTAGCCATCTGGTTTACCTTTCCAGGTATGTGCATAGAAGATCATTCATATGACATCTTCAGTGATGTTCACTTGTGTGTGTTTGTGTGCTTTCCTATTTTTATCTTTACTGTCTATTTCATTTTTTTCTTTGCTTGCCAGAGTGCCATTTTTGGCTTCTCTGAAGACTCCCTAAGCAGTCATTCCTCCAATTTTGTCATGCTATAGTACATTCCTATATTATAGGTATGTGAAACATGAGAACTTATCTATGGCTCTAGAAAGGAATTGTCTAAATTCACATGAATCCATTTTAATACATTAAATAGTCTATAACAGAAAGTCAGTAAAGTATTAAACTCGGTAAGTCAGTACTATTTTCTCATTTCTACTAGCTTGGGTACCTGGTTAGATGTAATAAGTGACTTTGTTGTAGGTTTGGTATTTTTGGATGCTCAGATTACTATAATTATATATTCCTTCCTCAACATTATGAAAGCCAGTCTCTGAGGCAGACTTCCTGATATACTGCATACCGATTATCCTGTCACCCCAGACTACATTTTTTCGTTCTACTATTCTCATTGCCATTTCATGCTAAAACGTTAAATGAGATGGTGAAAAAATATGGATCTTCTGAATGCCTTTCTATATCCATGAATTTTTTTCCTTCTACTTTGGAGTCTTAACCAGTGACTGCTAATTTTTTTAGTCAGCTAATAACATGCATAGAGAGGGCAGCCAGCACTTTTCTATTCTTTGTATGTGTGTTTTATTGATTTACTTATAATCCACTCTCTTTTAGCTCTGTTGCTCTGAGAAAGGAGGAGAAAATGAGTTGAAAACATGAAGGAAGACCTGGATAGCCAAAAGCAATGTAGAATGCTTGTTTTCAAATATTTCAGGTCTATAAAAAACAAGGAAAATTTATTATAAATATTTTTGAAGCAGGAAAAAAGTGGACAGCAGATACCTTGAAACCAAACAGTAAAAGCTTTTTATGTGTGTGTGTATATATATATATGTGTGTGTGTGTGTGTGTGTGTGTGTGTGTATATATATCCATCTGTAGGAAACAAAGGGGATCTATACACTTCTTTTTATCTTTGTGCGTTTGTTGGGAGAAAGAAATTTTAGAGACATCATTGTGGTAGTTTCCAGGTTAACTAACTTTATTAACACCGCATTTGATTGACTTCCCTGGTGTTCAAGCAATAAATTTATATCAATAAACATGTCTGCTTTGTTTATTTAATCTTAAAATTACTCAACATATGAATAGTAATCATTGCTGTATTTTCTAGGTTTCTTTTGTATACTCTGATTATGCTCATTTAAATAATAATACTGAAAAGTAGAAAATATATCAACACCAGTTTTTTGGTTTTGACATTGAATCTTTCAACTAAGTCATAGCACTACACAAATTCTGAGTTCTTCACGTCCTTGTAAATCTTTCCCCTTTCCTTTCCATATTTTCTTTCCATTCTAAGAAATTCCTCTGTATTTTTAAACTGCCCATATACCTCCATTTAATTGTTCATAGAAAAATTCGAACAACTATTTTGAGAAATCGATAAGGAAAATTAAAAAGATAATGAAAATTGTTCTCAAAACAATATACATATTTTAGTAAAAAGAGCTATATTTTTAAATAATATATTTTGATATATAAAAGACATGAAAAATATTAATTCTATACAGAGTTCCATAGTTCATAAATAGTTAATATATTTGCTAACTCAACCTATGCGATCTTTTATTATACCATATTGGAGAAGAAATGGTTTGAGACAGCTTCTTCCCAAAATATTTATGATGTTCTATTAATCCTTCTACCCCTTCTCCATTTCTCAGCATCAACTCTGGATTATTCATTTATCTTACACAGATGTTAATCAGTTGCTATGTATTAAATCCTGGATATAATTAAGAACAAGACATAGCTCTTGTCCTCATGGAATTTATTGTCCGGAGAGGTATATAGACAAATAAGTACATGTTTACAATATAAGTGAGAAGAGGAAATAAGGGTGATATAAGAACATATAAGAGGTATACATATGTCTTGGCAGGTCAGAAAGCTTATAATAAGAGAGATACAAATATACTTTGGAGATATTGTGGGTTTGGTTCGAGACTACCATAATAAAGTGAGTATCACTATAAAGTGAGTCATAGAAATTTTTTGGTTTCCCAATTCATAAAAATTATATTTTCCCTATACTGTAGACTATTAATTTTGTAGTAGTATTACATCTAAAAATGTACATAATTACATCTTAATTAAAAATACTTTATTGCTTAAAATGCTAATGATATTCTGAGCTTTTAGAGAGTGGTAATCTTTTTGCTGGTGAAAGGTCTTGCTTTGATGTTGATGGCTGCTGCTGATCAGGGTGGTGGTTGCTGAAGGTTGGGGTGGCTGTGGCTATTTCTTAAGACAACAACGATGTATGCTACATCAATTGACTCTTTCATGAAACATTTCTCTGTAGCATGCAGTGCCGTTTGATAGCATTTTGCCCACAGTATGACTTCTTTCAAAATTAGAGTCAATCTTCTCAAACCCTGAACTTCTTTACCAGCTAAGTTTACGGGATATTCTAAATTCTTTCTTGTCGTTTCAACAATGGTCACAACATCTTAATCAGGAGTAGATTCCATCTCAAGAATATACTTTCTTTGTTTACCCATAAGTAACAACTCCTCACCCATTCTAATTTTACCACGAGACTGCAGCAAATCAGTCCCACCTTCAGGCTCCACTTCTAATTCTAGTTCTCTTGCCATTTTCACATCTGCAGTTACTTCCTCCACTGAAGTCTTTAATCTCTCAAAGTCATCCATGAGGGTTAGAATCAACTTTTCCAAACTCCTGCTCACAAGGAAATTTTGACCTCCTCCCATGAATCACAAATGTTCTTAATGGGCTCTAGAATGATGAATTCTTTCCAGAAGATTTTCAATTTACTTTGCTCAGATAGAACAGAGGACTCACTACCTAAGGCAGCTATAGCTTTAGGAAATGTGTTTTTTTTGTTTGTTTTGTTTTTTTTTTAGACAGAGTCTCACTCTGTTGCCCGGGCTAGAGTGAGTGCCATGGTGTCAGCTTAGCTCACAGCAACCTCAAACTCCTGGGCTCAAGCAATCCTTCTGCCTCAGCCTCCCAAGTAGCTGGGACTACAGGCATGCGCCACCATGCTCAGCTAATTTTTTTCTATATATTTTTAGTTGTCCAGCTAATTTCTTTCTATTTTTTTTAGTAGAGAAGGAGTCTCACTCTTGCTTAGGCTGGTCTTGAACTCCTGAGCTCAAACAATCTGCCCACTTCACCTCGGCCTCCCAGAGTGCTAGGATTACAGGCGTGAGTCACTGAGCCCAGCCTAGGTCTTGGTTTTAAAATGCCTTCTTCAGTGAGACCCTGGCTGACCACCCTATCTAAAAGTAGGTCCCCCCATTGTCCTTTATTTCCTGTCACTGTGCCTTGTTCATTTTCTTCAGAGTCATTAACAAAGGCCATTTCATGTTATTTATTTGTTTACTTGTTTACTGCCCCTCCCACTCATTTAAGCCCTATATCTATCTTTCTTTTTTTTTTAAAAAAGACTAGTCAAGGCCGGGCCTGTAATCCTAGCACTTTGGGAGGCTGAGGCAGGTGGATCGCTAAAGGTCAGGAGTTCGAAACCAGCCTGAGCAAGAGCGAGACTCCATCTCTACTAAAAATAGAAAGAAAATAATTGGCCAACTAAAAATATGTAGAAAAAATTAGCCAGGCATGGTGGCACATGCCTGTAGTCCCAGCTACTTGGGAGGGTGAGGCAGAAGCATTGCTTGAGCACAGGAGTTTGAGGTTGCTGTGAGCTAGGCTGATGCCACAGCACTCTAGCCCGGGCAGCAGAGTGAGACTCTGTTTAAAAAAAAAAAAAAAAAAAAAAAAAAAAAAACTAGTCAAGTACAATAGAGAGAAGAGAGCAAAGTAGTAGAACAAGGAGTTCAATCTGTAACTGACTGTGAACAATCAAGTGAGATAACTCACTACCTTCGGACTAGCCCCTATATCTATCTTTTTTCTTTCTTCTAAAACTATTTTTAAAAATAATGTCAACCATACCAAATAGTATATGAAACATTGTTCTTCTATTTATGTCTTCGATAAAATGTATGTAGAGAAATATATGCTATCAATATATTAGGGAATCCATGGGTGCCCCTCCCTGATAACCTTTTGCTTCCCTCTAGGGGCAATCACCATTCTGAATTTATTAATCATTTCTTTCTTTTCATAGTTGAACTTCACATGTGTATATCACTAGATAACTTACTGTTTGATTTTGCCAGTGTTTTTGAGCTTTACATAAATAAAATCATATAGTATGTGTGCTTATGTGGCTTACTTTTTTCATTCAATGGTTTTTTTTTTTTTCAGAGTCTTACTCTGCTGCCCGGGCTAGAGTGAGTGCCGTGGCGTCAGCCTAGCTCACAGCAACCTCAAACTCCTGGGCTCAAGCGATCCTTCTGCCTCAGCCTCCCGAATAGCTGGGACTACAGGCATGCGCCACCATGCCCGGCTAATTTTTTCTATGTATTTTTAGTTGGCCAATTAATTTCTTTCTATTTCATTCAATGTTTTTTTAAGATGCATCCATGTTGACACTTGTATAATACCTTTCATTCATTTATGTATACTATATATAACATAATACAGTATATAGTATATATACCATAGAATATATACTTTATATAATACTATATGCTGTACTATGTATATATAGTATAGTATAAATACATCAAAATTTATTGTTGCATTCTATAGTTGATGAACATTTGGATTTTTTTGGTTCTTAACTACTCGGAACCATGTTACTATGAATGTTCTTGTGTATATCTCATGATGCTCTTGTGCAGGACATTTTCCGGGGGTTATATCAAGGAGTGGAATAGCTGGTCATATCCTAGACAAACTCTACCTCTACTGGGTAAGGCTAAAAACTCTTTTGCAAAGAAACTCTACTAGTTAACACTCCTACCAACAGTGAATGAGGTTCCCATTGGTCCATGCTCTTTCCAACATTTGACAGTATCAAACTTTTTATATTTGCCTGTCTGATGAGTGTTAAATGATGTTTCGTTAAAATTGTATATTTCATTTTACTAATTATCAATGAAATTAAACCTTTTTTAATATGGTTAAGCCAGTCTTGTATTATTTTCTATGAAAATCTGTTCATCTGGGATGCCAAGCTGGGCGGATCGTTTGAGTTCAGGAGTTCAAGACCAGCCTGAGCAAGAGCGAGACCCTGTCTCTACTAAAAATAGAAAGAAATTAATTGGCCAACTAAAAATATATAGAAAAAATTAGCCAGGCATGGTGGCGCATGCCTGTAGTCCCAACTACTTGGGAGG